>JAPYYJ010003867.1:0-11048 GCA_028533885.1 Nasua narica
GCAGCAAATATCATTCTCAATGGGGAAAACCTGACAGCCTTCCCTTTGAGATCAGGAACACGTCAAGGATGCCCACTCTCACCACTCTTGTTCAACATAGTACTAGAAGTCCTAGCGACAGCAATCAGACAACATAAAGAAATAAAAGGTATTCAAATTGGCAATGAAGAAGTCAAATTCTCTCTCTTCGCAGATGACATGATACTTTATATAGAAAACCCAAAAGACTCCTCCCCCAAACTACTAGAACTCATACAGCAATTCAGTAATGTGTCAGGATACAAAATCAATGCACAAATCAGTTGCTTTCCTTTAACCTAACAATGAAAATATGGAAAGGGAAATTAGAGAATCGATTCCATTTACTGTAGCACCAAGAACCATAAGATACCCAGGAATAAACCTAACCAAAGAGGTAAAGGATCTGTACTCGAGGAACTACATTTCTCTTCTTTCAACTTGCTTTCTCTAAGAACCTGTTGTGCGCTTGCTACCTTAAGAGGGAGCCTGCTTTAAAAGAAGCTCTTGTGTTGTCAGCCTTTGTATCCTTACCAGGGGGTGAGCTGGTAGGGAGCATGTCAAAGCAAGATGCCCCTCTGGCCACTCACCCCAGAGATGACAAAATTTCCATGGCCCTGCTGTGGCTCAGAGGGCACCTGGGGAGCCAGTCTTCCAAGATTTGTCACTTACTATCTATAGACTTTGGGAAAGTTACTTAGCACTGTACCTCAGCTTCCACATCTATGAAATGGGAATCTTAACTGTACCTATCTCGTTGAAGTACTATGGGAGTTAAATAAGTTAGTGCTTGGATGAGAGTTTGGAACATAGCCATTGAGAAATGAATGGTTTAGCTTATCTTCTGCTGGCTTGCCACTTTGTAGCCTCCTGGAGTTCTATAAATTTGTACATTCTGCATACTGGGTGTCACCCCCCCCATGCCTCCACTCCCAACTAATTTACAATCTCCTTTCAGAGGACAAATGTGTTCAGGTTTTTTGAACAGAGTTATATCTTTAAAGAACTTAAAAACTTAAACTAGGGGTGCCTGCGTGGCTCAGGTAATGATTTCAGGGTTGTGAGGTGGAGATCCTCTTCAGACTCTGTCTGCCGCTGTCCCTCCCTGCCACTCAAGCGCTCTCTCTCTCTCTAAACTAAATAAATAAATCTTTTAAAAAAAACCTTACTTAGAAAGGATGAGTGGAGATTATATTGTGAGCTTCTGTTGCCTTTCCACATATAATCCTTGGTCATATATTGTATTTTAATTTTATTTTCCATTATGAAATATTTCTGTCTCCCCAAATTTTACTTGCTCCAAATACCTAGCAAAAACATCAAATACCCATTGGTTTCATTTATTTGAATAATAAATATTTGTTGACTCTGCACTGAGCTAGTTAAAGAAATAAATGGCTTAACCTTTTTGGTCAGTAAATAGGATATCTGTATTAAGGGCTAGACACAAAAAGATAAAACTGAAAGTCAGACAACTTTGGACTATAGTTCCCCTGGGATCGAAGGTTGATTTTGGTGCTAAGCTTGCATGGATGTTGGTTCTGTTTCTTTATCTGGAACTCCAGATTAACAGCTATGAGCAATTTTAACTCTCCCAGAGGAGTTTGGAGCATTTTCCTGATGACTAACTTTTTTTGATAGGAACAGGGTAAGATAAAATCACATCAGCCCACAGATAAACTGTTTCCACTTCTGAGCAGTGTACAGAGATTCCCTACTTCCTGAAGGTTCCTCTTGATAATTCATCCAAGCATCAGCTAACCAGCATTGAACATTTTCTATGCTCCAGACTCTGGTTCAAGCAGTAAATTATTTAACTCTCACAGTGATTCAATAAGATAGGTACAGTTAAGATTCCCATTTCATAGATGTGGAAGCTGAGGCACAGTGCTAAGTAACTTTCCCAATGTCTATAGCTAGTAAGTGACAAAGCTTGGAAGACTGGCTCCCCAGGTGTCCTCTGAGCCACAGCAGGGCCATGGAAATTTTGTCATCTCTGGGAATAGTGGCCTCAGGAACATCTGGCTTTGACACTGGGAATCTTTCCTGGCCCTCTCAGAAACTGAAGTCATCATGTGCCCAGGTTCTTTTGTCCTGACCATGTGGGCTCCCTTCATGCCCTTGGCTGCAGATGAGTTCTGGGAGTCAGGACTAGCCTGACATTCATCATACACTGTGTACACACAGACACTTGCTGGGTTCCCAGAACTTTGAGGGGTTTAGTAGTAGCAGCCTCATCTTTTTTACATGGACGTTTCCAGGGCAGCAGGGTCAGGGTTTGGAGGTACAGAGTGGAGGACCCCCTTCCAGCTCAGTGGAAGTGTACCCCATGGTTCTCCCTGTGATGCTGGGATTCTCCATCAAGAGCAAGTCAGTGATGTATGCATGCTACTGGTGCCAGAGTTTCTTGGGCAATGAACAATTCTGAGTGTCCACCATGGGCTGGCAACTGTGCTGAGTGCTGTCCCTTGCCTTGTCATTTCTTCTCTATCATCAAATTCACTCTGGTATGAGCACTGCACTGTACTCATGACTCTTGCTCTCTCCACAGGGCGAGTGTCTAGAGTCTGCCAATCCAGATACCTTCTTTGAATTCATACAAATCCATTTTATTAATTCTTGAGGGAAAGATCAATTTCAGATATTTCCAGTAAAATGGCATTTCTGAAGAAAGGGCAAGCTTGCTTGTTTCTTCCAGCATGGAGTGAGTATTATGCTTGTCTTTTAAGTACCCACCTGGAGGGAGTTAACCTACTGCAAGTTAGTAATAGTCATATTTTAAAATGGTAAAAATGATTAAAAAGACGATTCAATTTACTTACCCTTGGGAGTGGAAACAAACCCTGGGATCACCTATTGGGACTAAATAAGCCAATCAGAGTCCTGCCATTTGTTAGTGGGCTCTTAGCAGCACTTTCTAGTCCTTCACACCACATACCACTTCATGAACAGGGAGCTGAAGAAAACCATCTCTGTGCTCAGGACAAAGCCCCCACCTTGGGCCAAGTAGGTGCTCAGTAAATATGTTCTAAAGGAATGAATCTTAACAAATGATCTAGTGACAACTGAAGGCATTTTACATGAAACAAGATTTTCCTCTAATGGGGGTAAACCATTCAATTCTACTGGATAGAACTTACAGGCAGAAGGCTACGTACATCACATCAGTAGTGTGGACTGCCTTCCCTATCTGTTCCCTACAGTGATCCCATGCCCCACTGGCTGAATAGAGTAAGTCAGTGGGTTCTAGAATTTTGCATGTGATTAGGCATTTCTGCAGCAAGAGACTGCCTTTTTTAAAAAAGAGATTTACTCAGAAATTAAAAATAGAGCTACCCTATGACCCTGCAATTGCACTACTGGGTATTTACCCAAAGATGCAGATGCAGTACAAAGAAGGGCCACATGTACCCCAATGTTCATAGCTGCAATGGCCACAATCACCAAACTGTGGAAAGAACCAAGATGCCCTTCAACAGATGAATGGATAAAGAAGATATGGTCCATATATACAATGGAATATTATGCCTTCATCAGAATGGATGAATACCTAACTTTTGTATCAACGTGGACGGGATGGGAAGAGATTATGCTGAGTGAAATAAGTCAAGCGGAGAGAGTCAATTATTTTATGGTCTCACTTATGTGTGGAGCATAAGGAAGAACATGGAGGGCATTGTGAGAGGGAAGGGAGGAGTGAATTGGAGGAAATTGAAGGGGTGATGAACCATGAGAGACTGTGGACTCTAAGCAACAGACTGAAGGTTTTGGAGGGGCGGGGGTGGGGGTTTGGGTGAGCCTTGTGGTGGGTATTGAGGAGGGCACATATTACATGGAGCACTGGGTGTGGTACATGTACAATGAATCTTGTAATACTGAAAAAATAAAATAAAAATATTTGGGAAAAAATAATAAATAAAAGAAAGATTTACTTATTTATTTATGTGTGTGTCAGAGAGAACGTGAGTGAGAGGAGCAGAGGGGAAGAGAGAGGGAGAATCTCAAGCAGACTCCATGCTGAGTGCTGAGCCTAACGAGGGACTTGATCTTACACCCCTGAGATCATGACCTGAGCCAAAACCAAGAGTCAGACACTTAACCAACTTAGCCACCCAAGAAACTATCTTTCAGGCAACTAAATGTATCCTATCAAATGAATTTTCTTTTGAGAATTGATTTGGCAGCTAGGATATTAGAGGATCTTCTAGATACTTATGTGTTCTTGATCAAGTAAATGACAGTTCTCCATCTTCTTGTGTTCCCCCCGCCCCGCCCCGGGTTTCTGCTCTCAGTGTGTTTAGCTGACACCACAACACCCTGACAGATGCAGTTGCTGCTCCCAGGGAGAATTTTCTGGAGCCAAGAGCTGACACCTCGTTGCAGCCTATGAGAGACCCTGAGCCAGAGGACACAGGTACGCTGTGCCTGCAATTGCACTACTGAGTATTTACCCAAAAGACACATATGTTGTGCAAAGAAGGGCCATATGTACTCCAATGTTCATAGCAGCAATGGCCATAATCTCCAAACTGTGGAAAGAGCTGAGATGTCTTTCAACAGACAAATGGATAAAGAAGATGTGATCCATATACACAATGGAATATTACTCAGCCATCAGAAAGGATAAATACCTAACTTTTGTATCAACATGGATGGGACTGGAAGAGATTATGCTGAGTGAAATAAGTTAAGCAGAGAGAGGCAATTATCATATGGTTTCACTTACTTGTGGAACATAAGGAATAATATGGAGGACACTAAGAGAAGGAAAGGAAAAGTGAAGGGGGGCAAATCAGAGGCAGAGATGAACCATGAGAGACTGTGGATTCTGAGAAACAAACTAAGGGTTTTGGAGGGGGGGTGGGGGGATGGGTGAGCCTGGTGGTGGGTATTAAGAAGGGCCAAACTGCATGGGGCAGTGGGTGTGGTGCATGAACAATGAATCTTGGAACATTGAAATTATAAACTAAAAAAAAGTGATGCACTATGAAATTTTTTCACACCTCTTTCACTATAAATTAGACCAAGCCTTAAGTCTGAGGTGATATTGATAAAGGGGTACTCTATAAGTTTTAAAATCATGGTACTGCCCACAGAACAGCATTCAGGGAAAGGAATCCAATGTCTAGAGTCAGTTTTGTAAGGATGCATTGCTATTGCCTCCAAGGTGGAAAAAATTCAGCATATTAACCTAGTAGCAAGTTAATTACCAGTAGCTGACTGGTCTGCCCAAAGGGGCTATGCTGGCATACTGGGTGTCTGGAAGAGCCATAGGTGAGTGGAGGCCATGCAATTGGGTCAATGAGCAGTCAGTCCCCTTCCTGCCACAATGGCTGCTCCATTAATGGACCACCTTCCAGGCACTGGGTGTTGGGGATGGAAACTGACATCTCCTGGGTGAGTTATCTGTCCACATGTTATTTTCTCCTCTGAGGCACATGCTGTCTGGTCTGCATTGATGTGAGAACACAAAGACCCATGTACTTGTGTCCTGAAGTCCTAAGGGCCCATCCTTATGACTAATCCCAGACTGCGTGCCTAGATGAGTTTCACAATGGATATAGATGAGCAGTGACTTCTTTCTGTCTTCTGTTTTCTTTCTTTTGCATTGGGAGTGTCTTGTTTTTCCTCTCCTCGCCCCATCTTTGCATTTTGTCCCTTGAGTTCACAGGTCTTCCAATCAAGAGGAACTGCTCCTGGAGAGCCCCCTCTTTCAAGGACCCAATTTAGATGATGAAATCCCAGACCTGGAGCTCGAGTCTGGATTAGATCTTTTAGATACCTTGGGAGGAGGTTTGCCTGCAATGTGGATCATCAGAGCCTATCATCTTCTACTTTGTACTTTTGGGAACCCTGAACATCCATACAAAAAAATCAACTACTCTGACCCATGATGGAATTGTGACAAATAATATAGTTTGGGCTCCTTACTTTTGAGGGGGTGGTGTATGGCAATAGATAACTGAAACAAGGTGGATCAAGAATACTGAGTTCAAGATGAACAACTAGGGTGACACAGTCATACAATGTCTGGTGGATAGATGTTCACTCTTTACTAGGATCCAGTAATGCGTAGGAACTACTTTCTGAAAGGTGAGTTAATCCCCTGCATGGTCTTGTTCCAGAGAATTGGAGTCTATGTTGCAATTTTCTTACTGGGGCTGGCTAGAGATTCCACATGGTCTCCTAATCTACCATGGAAACTCTGGCCCATTTGGATCTGCCAGGTCATATCTTGTCCTGAAAGCTTGCCTGGAGCCTGGAGTTGCTGTGGAACCCTCACTTGCTCTGGTAGCCTTATAGGATACCTGATGTACAAAATTCCCAGTATAGTATATGCTGCCTCCAAAATCTAAATCAAGTGCTATACCTCTTTTTTAGTGATGGGGGTGCAATGCTCTCTCTTTGACCATTCTCCCAGACCACTGGATCTCTGAAAACATCATTGATGTGGTGGGCCCCTTTTAAGAGTTACATCTGATGCCATGGGATACATATTTCTTATAGTTGCAGTTGTAATATTTACAAGTTCTGTGCACCAGGCATTGTCAGCATAAAGACACTCATGTAGTGGGTCTTTGGAGTTTTGTGGACTCTCAGGTGATCCCAAGCCCTGTGAACTATTTGGGGCTGGCCAGGAGAGTTAACATAGAGCCAGGCAGAAGACTGAATGGTCCTGCTAGTATTCCCATGAATATCAGTCGGCTTGGGTCTTTTTTAGTAATGAAGATTGAAAAGGGTGCATTCATCCTGACCATAGCTATATACCAGCTGCCAGAGACTGTATTATTTATTCAAGTAAATATGTCATGTCTGGCCTAGCAGCAGTGATGAGGGCTGTTGGTTAAGTTCATGGGAGCATGCCATTTCCATCTTACTGTATCTGGCTTTTTGCAGGGATCACGCAGGTGAATTGAATGGGGATATTCTGGGGACTGTCAATCAGATTTACTGATTTACTGATTTTTTCTTATTTACTGTCTTGGCTGGGAAGGGACAGTTTCAATAGCTTTTATTTGACTCTTCCTACCATTGTGGCTTACTCTGCCTTCCAGAAAACCATTGCGAGGGTTCTTCCAGGTGCTAAATATCTGTCTCAGTATGCACTTGGGGTCCAGGGAAATGACCACTAGGCAGGTCCACAGACCCACTGAATCTGCAATGAGATGTATTTGGTTCCATCTCGTTTGACATTATAGCATTTTGTCTAATTTGGTACCATGTCACCTAAACACTGATACCTAATCCAGTAACTTTTGAAGATCTGGATATTCTGTCTCCCCAGTGCAGGAAATCTGGCAAATGAAGCCAGGTCTCTTTGGAGAGGACTTAAGAAATTCTCATTGCATATCCTTGTGGGGACTTGGCAGGGTTCTTTCTCAGGGACTTCAAGTATGAGAAATGGCTTATATCTGGAGCCTTGATGAAGGATTATGGTTTTTAATTACAACAGATGACATTATCTATATAAGTCAAATAATACTCAGGTTGACTGTTGGGTCATCTTACATGAAGGAACATAAGGGTCTATTTGCTGTTCTTTTTTTTTTTTAAAGATTTTATTTATTTATTTAACAGAGAGAGAACACAAGCAGGCAGAGAGGCAGGCAGAGGCAGAGAGAGGAGCAGGCTCCCCGCGGAGCAAGGAGCCCGATGCGGGACTTGATCCCAGGATGCCGGGATCATGACCTGAGCCAAAGGCAGCTGCTTAACCAACTGAGCCACCCAGGCGTCCCTCTATTTGCTATTCTAATGAATTCCTGCAGATTGAAGTGCCTTGTTTGCAGTTCTGGGTTTGACGCCTATTACAGTAATTATATCTACCTTGATATCCACTGCTGATTAAGTTTTGTCTCCTCGTCTCTCTTAAATCAGGACTCCTTTTGTCTCTAACCCTCTCTCATGGTGACATCTTCTTCTTCTTCTTCTTCTTTTTTTAAAGATTTTATTTATTTATTTATTTGACAGAAAGAGAGATCACAAGTAGGCAGAGAGGCAGGCAGAGAGAGAGAGGGAAGCAGCCTCCCCGCTGAGCAGAGGGCCCGATGTGGGGCTCGATCCCAGGACCCTGAGATCATGATCTGAGCCAAAGGCAGAGGCTTTAACCCACTGAGCCATCCAGGCACCCCATGGTGACATCTTCTAATGTCAGCCTTAGATAAGAGGGAACACTCAACTTCTTGAATGCTGGTTTCCTCTCACTAGAGCGTTTTTTTTAGGTGAAGGGACTATCCTTGTGCCCTCCTATGGGACTTACCTAGGTGATGGGTTCTCTGATTTCATATGACAAAACCAGTTGAACATGCTCTCCTCCTTGAGTTTCTCATTCCTTCCTCAACACCCTACCAATGTGGGTCTGACTTCTGCCTCTCATTCACTATAGGTGTCATGAGGTCCATTTTCAGGGAGCCATCCTGCCAGCTTCATAGGATCAACCCCAGTCATCCTTGCTAAACTTTTAAACCCTGAAGCCCAAGAGAAAAGTTCCCATGTGAATAAACTCTCTCCTATCCAACCCCATATCCTCTTCCTCCCTGCAACACCTTTAACACTTATGCCCATATGTGCTCCTCTGGCTCCTTCCTGTAGGTATTAAAAAGATTCGGTAAATTGTGGTGAGGTATCTATTTCCTCTTTGCTCACCTGACCCTCATTATTGTTTTGGAGGCAAGTCAGAAATGCAGCAATAGGACGGTATCACTTTACCTCTGCCATATGTAAGGTCTTGGTGTGTCTCCAGCAGGGGATGATGCCTTGTAGATGCTTCTCTAACAAAAAGGGAAGGGCAGGGGGACTCAGCTAACCTGGGGGATTTAGGGGAGTCTCATGCTTCAAGACCCATTTTCAGACTCAGGGTCTGAAAATGAAGATTCAGGGTCCCACTTTTTCTTTAAGACTGGAGACCTATCAATGCTCATTCATTCTCCTTGGCAGTTCTACTACTCTCATGCCAATCCTGAGCTAAACCCCTCAGTATAGTTTGCTCATATCTTTCACAGAGTGCTCTGACTTGATGTTGGCCAACTTGAGCCTTTCTTTAAGGCTCCTAGGATAGGCAGGGCCAGAATTAGGGTGAAGAAGGTGAGGCACTCACCTCGTGCAAAATTTAAGTGGATGCCAAAAAACTTTAGTAACCAAGGAAAATAATATTTTAATGCAATACATTTAACCCTGAACAACATGGCCTTGAACTGCATGGGTGGCTATATGCACTTATTTATTCTATAAGTGGTTATATATGGATTTTTCCATAAATGCAGTACAGTACCATAAATGTATTTTGTTTTCCTTATTATTCCCTTAATAACATTTTCTTTTCTCTAGCTTCCTTTATTGTGAGATTAAGTGTATGATACATATAATATATAAAATGTATGTTAATCAACTTTTTATGTTTTCATTAAGGCTTCCCATCAACAATAGGCTATTAGTAGTTAAGTTTTTGGAGAGTCAAAAGTTATACATGGATTTTTGACTCCGTGGGTGGTTGGTACCTCTAACACCTGCATTGTTCAAGGGTCAACTGCATTAAAAAACGAAAACCAATGCACACAATACATAATGAATAAAATATAAAAATGTTAAATCATGGTAGAATTAAAGTGAATGAAACTATTATTTAACTTGATTAGTGAGTATTTTGATGGTCCCTTAAATTTTCAGCCTGCCTTACCCAAATCCCAGCCTTACCAGCAGGTTACAAAAGCCAGTCAATTCTATAATATACACACCTACTCCTGTACCAGTGTGAGGACTCCTATCTAGACCAGTGCGTCCCCTTCCCCTGTACCCCTTCCAGTCCTGTCAGGTGAGAGTCTTGGTCACTGTCAAGCTCCATAATGTCAGGAGTTATCGCCGTTGACCACCAGTGACAGGGTCCTTGTCACCTACTGACTGGTGAACAGTCCAGTTCCTGAAGACCATTCTGAGCTTCTGCTTTCTTGGTCTGCTATAGTTATCAGCTCAGGAAGCCATCCTAAAAAGCAGGCATCAGAGGCAGGGAGATTGAGGCAGGGACAGAAGTACATTCACTAAAGTGTTTATTCTTAAGCTAGTTATTGCTGAGGCACCTAGAATGTAATCCCCCCGGGATCCTCTTATCTGGAGGAGAAGGCAATTATCTCAGAATTGAGAGTTTTTCCTGGGGGCATGAACATTCCTGGGCCTGCTGTTGCTGAAATTACTTCCAAGGTTTTGGGGGAATCTCAGACAGAAAAGAGAGGGATGCTGCAGCTCAGACTGGAAATGGGATGTGGTCAATGCCATGGGATTTGTAACTGAAACCCGAGGGAGGTTGAGAAGGTGTGACATGGGCTCAGGAAGCACTTGTGCCTCCATTCTGTGCATGCATGTGTGTTTTTGCTCCATTCTCTATTTGTGAGGAGAATGAAGAAAAACAAACTGTATTTGATTCTCTATGTTTATACATCTTTCCGGCTGAGTAAGAATATTTTAAGATTTGCTATGAACTCTGTCAGTGATCAGGCACTGTAAGAAAAACTGGTTTGGATACCCACAGCTTCGCTCCCTCATTCTTTCCCAGGGGATGGCGGAGTGTGTTGATAAGGAGCAGGGGCCCTGGAGCAGGAATGCTCGGGTTTGAATTGTGGCTCTCACAATGCTTAGCTGTTCCATCTCATGCAAGCTAATTGAGCTCATTGTGTCTCAGTGCATTCACCTTATAGAGTTGTGTAAGGATTAAATGAATTATGATATATGATGCCTTTGCATTTGTGCTGGGCACAGACTAAGCTTTCTATACCTGGCCTGTAGGCCATGTTTCCTCTCAAAATCCTTCCACATTTACTCACTGGGTCCTTCTGTTTCTTTCCTAAGCACTTGTGAGTGCCATTCCTAGTTGTAATGGCCCCATCTTCTATTCTTTTTTTTTTTTTAAAGATTTTATTTATTTATTTATTTATTAGGAAAGAGAGAGAGTGAGAGAGAGCATGAGAAGGGAGAAGGTCAGAGTGAGAAGCGGACTCCCCATGGAGCTGGGAGCCCGATGTGGGACTCGATCCCGGGACTCC
>JAPYYJ010003868.1:0-11048 GCA_028533885.1 Nasua narica
CAAACTACATAAAAATAAAGTTTTATAGGATGAAGTAAAATTAAAATTATGAGCTTAAATACATTCTCAGTTGCATAGACCATGAAAGAAAAATGAAAACATCAAGATACTATACTGTAATTAAATCAATAAAAATGCTTGTGATTCATGAAAAAAATGCTCAACATCATTCGGCATCAGAGAAATACAAATCAAAACCACAGTGAGATACCACCTCACACCAGTCAGAATGGCTAAAATTAGCAAGTCAGGAAATGGCAGTTGTTGGCAATGATGCAGAGAAAGGGGAACCCTCCTACACTGTTGGTGGGAATGCAAGCTGGTACAGCCACTCTGGAAAACAGTATGGAGTTTCCTCAAAATGTTGAAAATAGAACTACCCTATGACCCAGCAATCAGACTACTGGGTATTTACACTAAAGATACAAATGTAGTGATCCGAAGGGTCACATGCACCGGAATGTTTATATCAGCAATGTCCACAATAGCCAAGCTATGGAAGAACCTAGATGTCCATCAACAGATGAATGGATAAAGAAGAGGTGGTGTATATATATACAATGGAATACTATGCAGCCATCAAGAGAAACAAAATCTTGCCATTTGCAATGACATGGATGGAACTAGAGGATATTATGCTAAGTGAAATAAGTCAGTCAGAGAAAGACAATTATCACATGATTGCTCTGATATCAAGAATTTGAGAGGCAGGTCAGGGGATCATGGGGGTGGGGAAGAGAAATGAAACAAGATGGAATGGGGAAGGAGACAAAACATAAGAGACTCCTAAACTCATGAAACAAACTAAGGGTGGCTGGGAGGTTGGGGGGGTAGGGTTATGGACATTGGGGAGGGTATGTGCTATGGCAAATACTGTGAAATGTGTAAGCCTGATGATTCACAGACATGTACCCTGAGGCAAATAATACATTATATGTTAATAAAAGATTAAAAAATTGACATGTAAAAGCTCTTTTATTTATTTACTAATGTATAAAAATTTATTTATTTATTTGACAGAAAGAGAGAGATAACAAGTAGGTAGAGAGTCGGGCAGTTGGAGATGGGGAAGCAGGCTCTCTGCTGAGCCAAGTGCCTGATGTGGGGCTCCATCGCAGGACCCTGAGATCATGTCCTGAGCCGAAGGCAGAGGTGTAACCTACTGAGCCATGCAGGCACAAAAAATGTTCTTATATTTACATCAAATTATTTTAAAATATATGGTCTTCATTTATTTACTTCTTTTATATCTCCTTTTTAATATAATTTGACATTTTTATATACAATTCGGTAAAGATTAAGAGGGGACAATTATACAGTGTTGATTTTATATAAATATGGAAATTACACGTATGGGATATGCCAAATTACATACAAAAGAATAATAGAAAACTTGGCTAACTTAAGCATAGGAAAAAGGATAAAGAAGGAGTGAATGGTACTAGTTATCTTTCAAAGACAAACCTCACAGCCAGGTCTCAAAGTGCTCATAATTTCAAAATTAAAAATTTCATCACAGAAATTTTAAAAAACTTGGTATTTAAAAATCTCTCTTTTCTTTGCTAATTTTTTTTTATTTCTCAAATTCCATATTTGAGTGAAATTATATAATTGCCTTTCTCAGTTGACTTATTTTGCTTAGCATAATACTCTCTTGCTCCATGCACATCATAGCAAATGGAAAAAAAAATCATTATTTTTGGTTGCTGAGTAATATTCCATTATATATAATATACATATTATATATAATGTTCCATATATTAATCCATTACATATGGAATATATAATATTTCATTATATGTAAAATATATATACTTATATGTAATGTTAGATATATTACTCCATTACATATACATATAAATATATCTATTTATCCGGTTATATCTGTCCATGTATCCATTTATCAGTCAATGGACACTTGGGTTGTTTCCATATTTGGCCATTTTGAAATTGCTGCTACAAGCTTTGGGGTACATGTATACCTTAGAATTTAAAAGTAAATGTCTTTCCAGAGAAAGTTATGGTATCAAGACAATACCTTGGAGCATTTCATAGATGTATCTTTTCAAGGTTTGACAAAAATTGTGTAAGTAAAACCCTTCCCAAATGCCTTAGCATGATGACACCTACTACAACCAAAGGAACCAAAAAGCATAAAAAAAAAAAAAAGTGAATGTGAGGAAAGCAAGCCAAATGTTTCCATTTTATAATTTTCTCTGGAACAAAATATATAGCTGACATAATGAGTATTATCCTTAGCCTCAAAGTGCTTTTGTAGCACTTTAGGGAGAGCTGTGAATGAGAAAGGTTTGTGTATCACCACATTCAAGTTGAAAATACAAATATAAAGATGTACTGAAATCACAAATAATCAAGATTAATTAAAATCAGATTGCCAATTTATATTTTTCTTTTCAGCAACTCCCCCAAACTCTCCTGGCTTCTAGTCAATTTGGACATGCAGATTAAAAAATGAAGACATAATACTACAGTCTAGGATGGAAGTAACATCTTTGAGCTTCCTGGACAATGTTGTAGTCCTGCTTGTTGCAACAGCATCCTCTGGAAATAAATCATTTGAAATTATTTCATTATACAATAATTGTTTTTAATCTATAGTTCACAGATGGAAGAAAACCAAAGAAGAAATATGTACACAGTTACTTATGTCATCCTACTTGGTTTTGGGGACCTTCAAGAAGGTAGAGCTGTCCTTTTCTCTTTATTCCTCAGCCTTTATCTGGTAACACTGTTTAGCAACCTGCTGTTGATCCTACTGTCCAGACAAGTTCATATCTTCAGACTCCAATGTATTTTTTCCTGGGCCATTTATCCTGTGTGGGTGTTGGATTCATAAGCAGCATTGTCCCCCAGTTGTTGCGGGAAGTTTTAGCTGATGGTGTCACTAACTCCTTTACTGCTTGTGTGGTGCAACTATATGTTGTTGGTGCTCTGCTCACTGTGGAGTGTTTCCTTCTGGCCCTCATGTCCTATGATCGCTATTTGGGCATCTGTTGGCCCCTGAGATACTCAGTACTTATGGACAACAGAGTTTGTGTCAAGTTGGCAGTTGCTTCATGGATTGGTACTTTCACATTCCTGGGAGTCATTCTAGCCTTGCTTGCCTCTTTAACTTTCTGTGGTCCCCACATTATCAACTTTCTGTGGTCCCCACATTATCAACTTTCTGTGGTCCCCACATTATCAACCATTTTTTTTGTGACTTCTTCCCATTGGTGAAGCTCTCCTACACAGACACCACAATAGTGGAGAAGACAGCATTTGCTTCATCATTCTTATCCCTGTCTCCATTCTTTTGGACATTGTTATCATATGGATTCACTCTGTCTTCCATTTAAAGAATTTCTTCCTCTACAGGGAGACACAGAGCTTTTTCCACCTGCTCATTCCACTTGATTGTGGTAACCATATTTTTCCCCCAAATATGTTTATTTTTTTCAGTGTTACCAGATTGATTGTTCATGCACCACACCCAGTGCTCCATGCAATACATGCCCTCCTCAATACCCACCACCAGACTCGCCCAACCCCCACGACCTCCCCTCCAAACCACTCAGTTTGTAAGCATATTTTATGGTAGTCTAGTTGTGGTGTACATTACACCACCATCAGAAACAACATTCAGTCTGAATAAGATTTTCTTACTTCTTTACATGGTCCTCGCACCCATTCTTAATCCTTTAGTTTATAGTCTGAGAAACAATAATGTTCAAATTTCCCTGAGAGGAGCCAAATATCATTGTTCAGGAAACAACCAAGGCTAAATAAAAATGTGGTCTGTTGGGGTGTCTGGGTAGTTCAGTCAGCTAGGCATCTGACTCTTGGGCTCAGCTCAGGTCTTGATCTCAGGATCCTAAGTTCAGACCCTGAGTTGGGCTCCACATTGGTTGTGGAACCTGCTTAAGAAAAAAAAAAATGTTGCTTATGAAAAAGTGTGGTCCAACCAGGAATTGGAACTTCACATGGGGATTGTGGAAATTGCATTTAGTCAGTGTGCACTTAATTAAAATGATTTGATAATTTTATAATACTTTGGATAATGAGATTAATAAATAAAACATCAAATTAATGTTATTATCTTTAAATTAAATAGAATTGCTAACTTCATGTTAAGTGATAGAATATCAGCTATAATATTATTGCAACCTGATTTTCAAGTGTATTTCCATTCATATGTCATTTTGTTCTCACTGTTATCAGAGAAGGCAGTGTGTGGACTCTATTATATGATACAGCCCTAAAAATTTTTAAAATTTTAATAAATTATATTAACATGGAAAAATTTTCATCCAAATTAGATGTAAAAATTCTTTTTTTTAATATTTTATTTATCTATTTGACAGAGAGAGAGAAATCATACATACGCAGAGAGGCAAGCAGAGAGAGAGGAGGAAGCAGGCTCCCCACTGAGCATAGAGCCTGATGCGGGACTCAATCCAAAGACCTTGAGATTATGACCTGAGCTGAAGGCAGAGGTTTAACCCACTGAGCCACCCAGGTGACCCTAGATGTAAAAATACTTGATCATACACTGTGTACTTACATACACTGGGTACTTACATACACTGGGTACTTACATACTCTGTGTACTTAAATTTCCACTAACTTATAATTTAAGATACTTTAATTAAGAATAAGCCAAAATACTTTACCAAACCCTAAAAGAGTAATGCTAAAGAAATATAAAAGTATGGTTAAATGAGGACTAATTTAAACTATTTAATAATGCAAATTGTTTTAAGAATTTAGCTCACATTTAAGGGCACCTGTGTGGCTCAGTGGGTTAAAGAATCTGCCTTGGAATTAGGTCATGAACTCAGGGTCCTGGGATCCAGCCCCACATCAGTTTCTGCTCAGCAGGGATCCTGCTTCCCCCTCTCCCTCTGCCTGCCTCTCTGCCTACTTGTGATCTGTCACTCTGCCAAATAAATAAATAAATAAATAAATAAATAAATGTTAAAAAAAGAATTTAGCTTACATTTAATGTAAATTTTTTAAAAACACAAATTGCCTACTTTAATATTGCTTTTACAGAAGCATCATGGATCAAGAAATAATCAACATAACTTTTACTTAAACAGAATATATATATATGTGTGTGTGTGTGTGTGTGTGTGTAAAGTTAGGATAATTTTAAAGATTATGGCCAAGTTTGAGGCAAAGTTGAGATTTATCAAGACATTTTAAACAGTTGCACCACTTAATAGAGTGTATCATTTGGATAAAAATATTAAAGCAGTCAAAAAATATTAAAGCAGTTAATGAAAGAGCAGAATTGGACACAAGTTGTGACAAAAATCAAATAGCTATGTGATAGGAGCAGGTTTGTATTTCTTTTTATTCTTTTATTTTTTTTAAAGATTTTATTTATTTATTTGACAGAGAGAGATCACAAGTAGGTAGAGAGGCAGGCAGAGAGAGAGGAGGCAGCAGGATCCCTACTGAGAAGAAGGCCCAATATGGGGCCATACCACAAGACCCAGAGACCATGCCCCGAGCCGAAGGCAGAGGCTCAACCTAATGAGCCACCCAGGTGCCCCTATTTCTTTTTAAAGATGTTATTTATTTGACATAGAGAGAGCATGCACAAGCAGGCAGAGCAATAGGCTGAAGGAGAGGGAGTAGTAGGCTTCACACTGATCAGAAAGCCAGATGCTGGGCTCAATCCCAGGACCCTGGGATCTTGACCTGAGCTTAAGGCAGATGCTTAACTGACTGAGGCACCCAGGGCTGCTCCTAAGGGAACAGGTTTTAATTCAATGGCACCAAAGGCAATTGAAGATGCATAGCACAAGGAAAGAAAAGCCCTGCTAATTATACCTCATACCATACAAAGGAATCAATTCCAAGTACATTATGGAATCTAAATGTAAAATCCTGAAGATCAATTTGGAAAAATATTTTTTTCATGAAATTAAGATAAAGGGATACTTTTTCAAAAAACATTTTATTTAGGAGGAGGGGGGGCAAGATGGCAGAGAAGAAGGAGATCCTGTTGTAACCTGTCCCCAAAAAGTGAGCTGGATATCTACCAGAACATGCTGAATACCCATGAAATCAGCCTGAGGAGCAAGATTTTTCACTTCTGGATCTCTATGGGAGCAGAACATTCAGCAGTGGAGAGGGAAAACAAAGTTGGAACACTTAAACCAATATCAGAGGATAAACAAAAGGGGGAGGGAGCAACCAGAAGGGATCCAAGGACAATAATACCCCAAAGAAAAATGCCTGGTGATTGGAGACAAGCATTAACGTATAGTCCTGTTAAAAACAGTTAAAAAGTACAAAAGGTTCTGAGGAACAACTAGTGGAAGGGGGTGATCATGGGCATGGGCCTGGGCCCATGTTCCCAGGAAGGACACCACTCACCTTAAAGAGGGACTGGTGAGAGGTTCAGTCTGTGGTTCATGAACCTGCAGCTTTCTGATCCTTGAACCACTTTGTGGGAGGGGCACATTCCTGCAAGGACCTTAGAGAGTCTGGTGCAGTTCAGGAGCCTGCAGCTTTTCTCTGAGCGCAGGGCGCTCTGGACTGTGCACCCCCAACCACAAGACTTTTGTGGCCTGCAGCATGGTTCCCAGCAGGCCCCGGAGAAAACACAGGCAGCAACCGAATCTCCAGTAAGAATCTGAGCACACCCTACAGGGGCCTTGAGCCCAAAGAAGACTCACAGAGCTGATGAACAGTGGCAGGGGGTGCGCACCACCTCTGACAGGCTGCACTGTGAGCAGAATTTTGTGGAGGATAGTGTGTGTTCTGGACCACCCAGAGGGGAGCAGACTGAGGCATCTCTGTGACCCAGATACTGGGTACCTAAGGGCAGATTCCTTGCTTGGACTCTCTGAAAAGGTGAAAAAGCTAAAAAAGCCAAAAATCTTCGGAGAGCTAAAGACTGAGAAACTGGTTTCCACAGAGCTCAGTTCCTTGACTGGGGTCTGGATGACTCAACTCAAGCAAGATTGACTGGAAAGCAATGCAGCAGGCCCCTCATCCAGAAGACAAGTGAAAAAACAAAAGGACTATAAAAACAGTGTTCCCATAAAATTTTAAATCCCCAATATCAGAGGAAATCAATATATTAAGTGCCTGATAATACCCTCAAATCTGTTTATTTCAGATAGAAGTGTTTTTTTCTTTCTTAATTTTTCTATTTTTTTATTCACTCATTTTAAACTTTCTTGGTATTTTAAATTTTTTAAGCTACTTAACATTACAATTAGTGGCTTAATAAAACAATAAACCAGGAATACCTGAGAAAAACCTTCCTCGCCCATGAGAAGTAATAACCACCCTCCCATCTTATTCTTCTGTCAGTGTTTCTACGTATTTGCTTTTGTTCTGTTATTATATAAATCTTATTCTTGGGGTTCATTCTGACGAGGTTCTTTTATTTCTTGTCATTTACTTATGTCAGTCTATATGTTTGTTCGTGTTGGTTTACATACCTTATAAATCTTATTTGGGGGGCCAATTCTGACTGGGATTTCTTCTTTTTCTCTTTCTCTCTATCTTTTTTTATCCTTATTCTTTCTTTTTGGTGGTGAATCCCAATTGCTCCAAAACCTTACAAGGTGCACCCTGCCTGGATCAGAGATGATATATCCAGCTATACATCCTCTCATCCACTTCTCATCAAAATGACTATGAGAAACACCCAACAGAAGAAAAACCCAAAGACTACACCCTCTCCCTCAGAACTATTGGAAATTGACATAAACAGTATGAAAGAAAGGGAATTAAGGGTGACAATTATCCAGGCAATGACAAGGATGTAGAAAAACATTAATAACAACATAGAATCTCTAAGGGCAGAAATGGGAACCAGTATAGCAGATGTTAAAAATGCAATCAGTGAGATACAATCCAATCTAAATAGTCTAACATCTAGAGTTATGGAAACAGAGGATGGAATGAGTGATCTAGAGGATAAAATGGTTGAGAAGAAAGGTCAGGAGGAGAGCTGGACCAAACTGCTCAGGATTCATGAGAAGAGACTTATGGAAATAAATGATGCTAGGAAAACATCCAACATCAGTATTATTGTACTCTTAGAGGTAGTAGAGAAAGACAGAATACTAAAAGATATAGCTGACCAAATTCTGAATGAGAATTTACCCAATCTGGGGAACGGAAAAAGTGTTAGTGTCCTAGATGCAGAAAGGATAACTACCAAGATCAAGGAGTCTAGAAAGACACCCAGACACATAACTGTAAAATTTGCAAATTATACTTTTAGACAAGAGGTCCAGAGAGCAGCTAAGGGGAAGAGATTCCTTCCATACAGATGAAGACCCATTACAATAAGGTCAGACCTGTCCACAGAAACCTGGCAAGCCAGAAAGGGCTGGCATGATATATTCAGGGCACTAAATGAGAAGAGGATGCAGCCAAGATTACTTTATCCAACAAGGCTGACATTCAAAATGGATGGAGAAATAAAGAGCTTCCAAGATTGGCAAGGATTAAAAGAATATGTGACCACCAAGCCAGCACTCCATGAAATATTAGAGGAGGTTCTATAAAAGTAGAAATAACAGGAGGAGCAAGATGGCAGAGAAGTAGGAGGTTGAGATAGAGTCGGATCCCAGAAGTTCATCTAGATAGTTATTAAATCATTCTAAAAGTCAGCATACTCAATAGGAGAGAGAAGAGAGGAAGAAGAGCAATTCTAGGAGCAGAAAATCGAACACTTTCCGAAAGGTAGGACGTTTGGAAAAGTGATTCCAAAGCGATGGGAAGAGAGACTGTGGGGGGAGGGGCTGATTCCCTGCAGCAGCACAACTGCAGAGCACAAAAACTTTTAGAGTATGCTCCTCTGAGGGACATTGCTCCAGAGGCTAGGCCCGAGGTTCCCTCGTGGGAACAGAGTGGTTTCAGGACCCGCGAGTTCATAAAGAGACCGGGGTGGGGGGGATCTCTGAGTGCGGCAGAGCTCCCAGATATCAGGGCTGAGAAGCTGGCATCAGAGAAAGAGCCGCACAGTGCGTTTTCAACTGGGGCTTACCCTAGACCCTGGCTATGGCCCTTCGAGTGGGGACCACATAAGGCATTCCGGAGAGACCCCCTCCTTCCTCCTCAGGGAGGAGTGGCACGGCAGTGCGCAGCAGGAATTTGCTGGGTTTAGAGACTCCAGACGGGGCCGAGCACCAGAGATAGAGGTGCGCCACAACCTGTGGCTGAGCTCGGAGCTTGAGCGGACCTGGGAAATGGGAGTGACTGACTGCTTTCCTCTGAGGGCGTGCTGAGGAGCAGGGACTCCAGCGCTCAGGGACTCCAGTGCTCAGCTCCTCCTGCCAGAGACTAGGAGCCGCCATTTGCATTCCCGGCCTCCAGGGCAGTATGGAAAGTTCTAAGGGAACAAAGACTCCCTAGAGTGAATCTGAGCAAATTGCTTGGCCCCTCCCTGGGCAACAGTGGGGCAATTCCGCCTCAGGCAAAGACATCTGAGAACCAAATTGTAAAGGTTCCTCCCCAGAAGATCAGTGAGAATATCCAGCCAAGCCCAAGTTCATCTATCAGTGAGAACTGTAGAACTCCAGAGTACTTTTCTCTCTCACTCATCTATTAGTTCGATAAAATGACAAGGCGGAAAAACTCACCACAAAAAAAAGAACAAGAGACAGTACCAACGGCTAGAGACCTAGTTAGTACAGATATCAGTAATATGTCAGAAATAGAGTTCAAAATAACAGTTATCAAGGTGCTAGCTGGGCTCAAAAAAAGCATGGAAGAGATCAAAAAATCCCTTTCAGAGAAATAAAATCCCTTTCAGGAGAAATAAAAGAAATAAAATCTAACCAAGATGAAATCAAAAAAGCTATTAATGAAGTTCAAAAAAAAATGGAGGCTCTTAATGCTAGAATAAATGAGACAGAAGAAAGAATTAGCGACATAGAAGACCAAATGACAAAGAATAAAGAAGCTGAGAAAAAAAAGAAAGAATTAGTGACATAGAAGACCAAATGACAAAGAATAAAGAAGCTGAGAAAAAGAGAGAGATCCAAACAACTATTGGATCACGAGGGAAGACTTCAAGAGATAAGTGATACCATAAGATGCAACAATATTAGAATAATTGGGATTCTAGAAAAAAAGAAAGAGACAAAGGGGTGGAAGGTATATTGGAACAAATTATTGTAGAGAATTTCACTAATCTGCTGAGCGGAACAAGCATTAAAATCCAGAAGGCATAGAGAACCCCCTCAAAATCAATAAAAATAGGTCTACACCGCGTCATCTAATAGTAAAACTTACAAGTCTTAGTGACAAAGACAAAATCCTGAAAGCAGCTCGAGACAAGAAATTGGTAACATATAGAGGCAGGAATGTTAGGTTGGCAGCAGACCTATCCACAGAGACCTGGCAGGCCAGAAAGGACTGGCATGGTATATTCAGTGCCCTAAACGAGAAAAAAATGCAGCCAAGAATACTATACCCAGCTAGGCTGTCACTGAAAATAGATCGAGAGATAAAAAGCTACTAGGACAAACAAAAACTAAAGGAATGTGCAAACGCCAAACCAGCCCTACAGGAAATATTGAAAGGGCTCTTCTAAGCAAAGAGAGAGCCTAAAAGGAACAGAGACCAGAAAAGAGGAGAGGCAATATACAGTTAACAGTAATCATACAGGCAATGCAATGGCACTAAATTCATATCTGTCAATAGTTACCCTGAATGTAAATGGGCTCAATGCCCCAATCAAAAGACACAGAGTATCAGAATGGATAAAAAAAACAAGACCCATCAATATGCTGTCTACAAGAAACTCATCTGAGACCCAAAGACACCTCCAGCTTTAAAGTTAGGGGGTGGAAAACAATTTACCATGCTAATGGACGTCAAAAGAAAGCTGGGGTGGCAATCCTTATATCAGATAAATTAGATTTTAAGCCAAAGAATATAATAAGAGATGAAGAAGGACACTATATCGTACTTAAAGGGACCATTCAGCAAGAAGATCTAGCAATTGTAAACATCTATGCCCCTAATGTGGGAACAGCCAATTATATAAACCAATTAATAACAAA
>JAPYYJ010003869.1:0-11046 GCA_028533885.1 Nasua narica
TAATTGTTACAGCCACTATATAAAATAGTATGACAGTTCTTCAAATACTTAAAAAGAGAACTACCATATGATCTTGTAATCCCATATCCAGATTTATATTCATAGAACATCATGAGCTTGAAGGGATGTCAGCACTCCGTACTCATTGCAGCATTATGCAAAATAGGTACAATATGGACACAACCTAAATTGTCTCACTTTGGATGAATGGATTAAAAAAGATACACACACACACACACAGAATATTATTCAGTCATGAGAAAGAAGGAAATTTTATTATTTGTGGTAATATGGATGAAACTTGAAGGCATTGTGCTTAGTGAAATAAGTCAGACAAAGACATCATTGCATTTACCTGCAGAATTTTAAAAAGTAGAAATGATAGAAAAAGAAAGTAGAACAGCAAGCAAGGGGTTGTGAGAGTGGGAAAAAATGTTGCAGAAAAGGTACAAAATCCCAGTTACAAGATAAGTAAGTTCTGAAGATATAATGTATAGCATGGTGTTCGCAGTTAGCAATAGTTGCTAAGAGAGTAGATCTTAAATGTTCTCATAAGCAAAAAAATAAAAATAATTTTGTGAGGGGATAAAGATATTAACTAACCTTATTGTGGTAATTATTTCACAATATATGTGTATCAAGACATCACATTGTACACCTTAAACTTATATGAATATTACATAAGTATACATATTTCAATAAACTTAGAAGAAAAAAAGCCAAAGTGTCTCTCCACAGAATAATTACTAGTTAACAAAGAAAAGCACAGTATAAGTTTATAATGGAGAAGGCTGACAGATATTGCCTTAATCAAGTGATTGAAGTACACATCACCAGTAATGGGATAAGTCAAAACTGCGTGCCACTCAGCATCACTGCTGTGATATTCTTGCCATAAAGGGATAACTTAAATCTAATTATGAAGAAATGTCTGATAAACCCAAATTGATGAAAATTCTACAGAATAATTATCCTGCAATTGTCAAAATTATCAAGATCATGGAAGTTAAGGAAAAATTCAGGAACGAATGCTGATTGAAAGATAATAAACAGATACAACAACTAAATGGAAAACATGATTCTGAGCTGGATCATTTTACTATTAAAGACAGGACAG
Source organism: Nasua narica (assembly GCA_028533885.1). NCBI lineage: Eukaryota > Metazoa > Chordata > Mammalia > Carnivora > Procyonidae > Nasua > Nasua narica. The sequence continues at coordinate 1,118 of JAPYYJ010003869.1, forward strand.
ATTCAACTAATAAAATTCAATGTGATCTGAAGACTCAGACAATAATATTTCAGTAAATTTAATTTTCTGTTTTTAATGTTTTTATTATGAATATATAAGAGAATATCTCTCTAAGAAATACATGCAAAAATATTCAGAGGTAATAGAGCATCATGTCGACAACTCACTTTGAAAAGGTCAAGGGAAAACTATTCCTAATGTCCTCACAAATATTCCATGATTTGACATTATATCAAAATAGAAATACATAATTAAGCATTTCAGGACTATATATATTGATCTTCATTCCCTCTTGAGAGCTGAATAAATGGTGGTAAATAACAAAAAAGATATAAGTTCACATTAACTAAGAGAATAGGATGAGGGACAACTGATGAAAGAGTTCCTCTTTTTTTTTTTTTGAAAATCTAAGAGAGGAACAGCAGAATGCTGAAGAGACTCATGCAGTCTTCCAGTACACACCCTGCAGAGCCATGGAAATCTGATAGACTAGGTCGGTTAGGGAGGTGTGGATAAGAATAAGACTGAAAACAGAGGGAAAGAGTTAAAAACTCTGAATAAAGAGCAGGTAGAATTCCAGATCTCCTCCCCCACCATGGCAGGGAGAAAGGTTTATTCCCCAGAGACCCTTAATGAGAGAAAGTGTGAACTCAGAGCACCCCAATGAAGCTGCTCTGGCCCCTTGTAGGGAAACCCACCCAACGGCAAGCCCCTTCCATCTCACGGAGATTCCCATTGAATTCCAGAGTCTTGCTCTTGACTCATAATGAAGATCTAAGCATTGCCAAAGTACATGAGGAAAAATTCCAACATTAAAAACAAAGAAAAAAGAGAACTTTGAGGAAATAAACACAACGCAGGTATCAATAACATAAAAATAAAAGTTTGGAATGACCATTTTAAGATAGGTAGAAAAATATATAGCATATATGTTTTGGTTATCTATTCCTGGACAGCAAGCTTCCATTGAACTTAATGTTTTACAATAATTTATTATTATCCCTCCTTGTTCTGAGGTTCGGCTGGATGACTCTTGCTTATGGTCAGATGTCAACTGGTTTTAGAGGCATCCGAAGATGTCTCCCTTGAACACTGGGGGCTTGCAGGGACTCTTCCTATGCATGGCCTCCCTTTGCAGCCACCTCGGGCTTCCTGAGTAAGTGACATGGAGTGTGCAGGGGCTACTCCCCTGACACAAGTTGATTTTATCACTTTATCACTGCACTTTTCAGTGCAGGAAACAGGAGTTACTCTTAAGTATTTTATCCAGGAAAAGGTTTTATTTTCCAAGAAGGATGGACTTTTATTTCTTTCTTACACAATAGTAGAAAAGTGAGTTGGCTGGAGATGGTGGATCACAGAAACTGAATCTCTGACAGTTCTGGTGGCAGAAGTCTGAAATCAAGGTGCTGATTCTCTCTGCAGGCTTGCGGGAAGAATCCTTCCTTGCCTCTCCCTGGCTTCAGGTGGTTGTCAGCAATCCTTGGCAACCTGAGGCTTGCTGATGCATCAGTCCAGACTCTGCCTTTGTCCTCACATGGCTTTCTTCTCTGCGAGTCTCTATGTTCAAATCTCTCTCTCCATAGAAGGATTAGATATAGGGCTAATTCTAATTCAGTCTGATTACCTCTTACTTAACTTGATTACATCTGCAAACACTTATTTTCAATTAAGGTCACACTCACAGATATCAGGTATTAGGACTTGAACATAATCTTTTCAGGAAACACAATTTAGCCCATAATACAAGTCAAGACAGAAAAATAGCAAAATCACCTTTATCAATTTGTAGTTTTAAGTAAAGTTCTCTTAATTGAAATATAACTTTACATGCAGAAAAGTACCTTAATCACCTGTGAATAGTTCATTGAATTTAGTTAGTATACAAACCATATTAAAAAGAGAGAGAGAAGAGCATCAGTGAAATCATTGATCTCCTTGATGACCCACCCAGATCTGTTCTTCCCACGTAAAAGTTAGCCATTATCCTAATTTCCATGGTCACAAGCTGGTTTTGCCTATTCTGGATTTTCTTTTGCCAAATGGTGTAAGGTACTCCTATGTCTGTGTACTTTCATTGAATGTTATGTTTATTAGGTCACCCTGTTTTTGCAGGTAGCAGACCTAGGAGTGACAACCAAAATGCTACAGAGCTGACACAGGAGGGTAGCTATCACCACAAATGTTGTCAAACTACTGAGTCCAAGAACAAATTACAAGAGTTGCTATCCTGAGATTAAAATGGCTCAATCAGGAACCTGTGATCAACATCACTGCTACTTCAGTTTCTCTTGGAAAACAAAAAGGAGGAAAAAAAAGAAAAAAGGATGGAGGAAAAACCGCAACACAACTAGAAAGAAACCTTATGACTCCTTACAAAAGAGCATTTAATTAGCAGATCCCTCCTGACATCAAGAAACATGGTTGCAAAAGGAGCTTTGGAAATTCAGTTTTGAATTTAGCCTCTCTGAAGACTCAGAATGTATCTGAGGAGAAAAGGTGGGGGGAGGAGGGTAGGAGGATTGTAGAGGTAGAATAAGTCCTTAGCATTGGTCTGCTGCAGTAATAAACAGAAAACATGCATAAAGGACCTGAGAAGATATGACCGCTGGTTGATCCATGAGTTGGAACTGGGCACTTGGAGACTCTTCGCTGCTATCCTTGGAACGTGACTTTCACCAGCCTTCCTGACTCCCAGAGGCTGCTCCAAGGGCATAGCCTTGAGATAGTGATGTGCTGTGAGAACACCTATGGGGTATACCTGACTGAACCAAGTTAAGGCCTCCATATAAACTTTTAGATGTGCTGGGTGGGTGTGGGGATCCACTCGTCTTGCAACAACCTAAAACAAGTCTCGTATGTAAGTCCCCTCGACTTATTAAAACTACCACTACCACCTGGAGTAAATGGCCTCTTTTTTCCATCTCTCCCTGCCTTCCAAGTATGGGGGCCAGTTTCAGATTACACATGGGAAGCTCCTGAGGTTAGAAACCCAGAGTTGTCAAGTTGTACAAGAGACCGAAGATGTGGGCCTTAGCAGGCATTTGTAGGGGGAAATGCTGAGTTGTGCATTGGCCTCAGTGTGGGAAGGGGATAACCTATGTATCAGGTGATATGAGTTGCAGCTTGAGTACAGAGACATTCCCCAAACGCCAGATGCCTTAAGGAATTTGTTTGAGGAACTCTGCAGAGGACATTGCAGCAGAGAAGGGAAGCACAGGGCCCTATGGTGTTCTTCCTCTGCTGTGGACAGTTGAGCTGGTGCTGATGCCCAACTAGAGGCTGAAGTTCAAGTTGCAAAGTTCCAAGAAGAGCTGAGGTTAGAGAAGGATGTGCCAGCGTCCACTACCATGCTAGCCTTAGGGCTGGCAGACAAGCTGGGAGGTCGGGGTAATAATTTGGAAGCCCTAGCTCACTGATCTGCAAAACTGAGGGCACACACTGTGGTGGATTAAGATCCAGGCACTTGTGACAAAGCCTGGGTAGAAAGTTAAGAGATGGAATCTCTGGCAAAGTGACACAAATGATGTGGTAATTGATGAGTAGACACACAAAATGCCTCATGTCTTTCTGACTCACACAAAGGAATATTTTGAATAGCAAATACCACCCAAAAAAATGCTAGGAGAGAACTTTCTTTCTGACCTCTGCCTTTGGCTCAGGTCACGATCTCAGGGTCCTGGGATCCAGCCCTACATCAGGCTCTCCGCTCAGGGGGAGCCTAGCCTGCTTCCCCTTCTCTCTCTGCCTGCTTTTCTGCCTACTTGTGATCTTTCTCTCTCTCTGTCAAATAAATAAATAAGATCTTTAAAAAAAAAAAGTACACTGGTGCAAAATTCGAATTTGTTTTTGTCTCTGTTAAAAGTACAAAATTTTCTTAGATTATCACCTGTTCTTAATAAGAAATTGTAAAAAAAAAAAAAGTTTTATTTATTTATTTATTTGGGGGGGGGGTTTCTTTACTTTTAACGTAATCTACCGAGGAAACAAAACTTCTGTGTTTTGTCTTTGTCAGGCATTGATTACTCAAAAAAATGGAGTCTCCTTGATTAAAAGAGCTAAGATTTTTGTTTGCTCATGTTTGTTTTATAACTGTATAACTTTTTATATATGTTACATTTAATGGGGAGCATTGTCAATTAGGAATGATGCTAAACTTTCTTTAGGGTATATTTGTATGAAATTCCTAAAACTCTGATGTGCTCTGGCGTAATGTTATGAGTCATAATTTTAAAATGTATGTTACAGAAGTAACTAAATCCCCTTGTTGGTTGCATTGTAACAGATTCTCTTTAGATCTTTAATCATGGTTATTTTTCAGTCTTTTGTCATTTGTAGACAGTTATTGTTTTACTCTGATGCTTTGGCAAAAAGTGATCTTGCAAAAGTGCTTCATCTTCAAGGAGATTCGTGGAAAAGACTTTGACAAGGTTTGACAAGGTACAGGGTTTTTGATAACTGAGATCAATTTGCTTTCATGTGTGAGGAACAATAATGAGCCTTCAAATGCTCCCTCAGGGATGTGCTTAATAAGATGTAAACCTATGGAACTATTTTGGGGTTTGGGGGTTTTGTTTATTCCCTATCTGGCACAGTGCCTCTCTCCTTTTCATTGCCAGGTAAAGAAAGGGCACATGTGGGATTGGGGGGATCAGAGTAACAAATGTTTGGAGTTAGTTGGACAGTTAGGTAGTTAGAGAAAGTGTCCCCACCAAGGAAATATGGAGTCAGGACAGCCAAAATAAAATATCACTGACATCCTGTTTGTCAGCTTAGACAGGACTGCACTGACATTCTTCTTTGCATCCTTTGCAGAAATGACTTCTGCAAAACGTCCTAAAATAAGACAATTAACCACAAAAACATTTGTCAATATCACGGGCAAGGGGCAGTTAAGAATTAAGCCCCCAGATGTGAGAAAAAAAAAAAAGACCATCAGCACATGGACACTAAGCTAAAAGGTAGAGAGTTTTGTGACCAAACCCATGATTGGCACAATCGGCACAACCTGATTACTTAAGAAATTTCCGCAAATGAGCTCATAAAAATCCCTACACTTAGAAACTCTAGGGGCAACCCACTCTGGTCCCTCACCCTCTTTGGGAGCCTTTATAGTCTTGTTCAATCAACTTTGCTTTGCTGCCCACCACTTTCCTCTGGTCTACCTTTTCATTCTTCAAAGAGGCATAACCAAGAGCCACGGCACTATAAGGACACAAAATCCTGTAACACAAACTGCTTTTGAGAAGGCAAAATTACTAATGATGCAGTTTAAAGTTCTGGGCATCTCCCCAGCAGGGCTACTTTTGGAGTTAGATGTGTCTGTGATTCCAAAAGGTATGGGTCAGACACTGGCAGAGACAACAGAAGGAGAAAGTGCCCATAGGATATTGGCCTCAACTCTGCAAGGGGGCAAAACCCAACATACCACATAGAGCAGCAGCTCTTACTAGTATACACAGTGTTTCTGCAGATAGAGCCCCTCACACATCAGCCAGTGCAGCAAGCAGGGGCTGAGCTCAGAGTTGTCTGGCCAGTAACAGAGGGAATTAGCTCTAAGGACAGTGAATGAAGAGCATTTCAGGCAAAGCGAAGAGAAAATGACTGGCAGGTCTTGGGAATTACTGTAAACTACTGTAGTCTACTTTGAGATTACAAAAATTACTAAATGACACTGTAATCAAGGAAGAGACATGATCCATTTTGATTTTCATTTTGTTTTTATTTTAAGGAGCACTGCTTCTTTATGGGACTAAAGTAACATTTTCATGTGGCAAGAACCCTAACTAAGCAAAAGTACAGGCAATGAGAACACAGACGCCTGCCCTTCCTCCAGGTTCAGAGTTCTACTCCTCAGAGTCAACCCTTGTCACCTTATTTTATTCTTTCAGAGACAGTTTAAGCAAGTAAAGTATTAGAAACCTTTAAATGTGTCTGCAGATGTATCGATGCATCCCAACAAGAGGGTGCAATAAATATGTTATATTTTGCATCTGGGTTTTATCTTAGAGGTGTTTCCTAATTAGCACATATAAATCTACTTTGTTTTTTAAAAGAGATGCTCAGCATTTCATCTGAATAATGCATCTCAGTATGTTTTCTCAACCAACCACTGATGGTCATTTAAATCGTTTTTGTACTTAGACCTCTTGTACCTGCGATACAGATATACACACACTATGTACGTGTATATATACAAATATATACTTGTCTTACATGTCAATGTGAATGTATAAGATATAAATGCATATGTATATGCTTATTTTATGAATCTAAATATATATATTAGTCCAAAGGATACATTGTAAAAAGTAGAATTTTACTGGGTCAAATATGTTTATTTTTAATTTTGATGTGTACTATCAAGTCTTCCAAAGACATTGTTGTAAGTTTTGCTTACAACAATAATACCTTGTGATGTCTATTTTTCTACAGTTACATATATAAACTAAACATTTGCTGAGATTAATAGTCTGGATTAATAAACATTCCAAGATTAATCAAAAGCAATAAAACAGAATTTATTATATTTTAGTTTGCGTTTCTTCATTTATAAGTGATATTGGATCCGACCATTTTGAATCTCAGAATGATGTCTCTAGGGGAACCGTATGGTAGATGGAGGTTAAATTTGAGATTTGAAGAGGAAATCTCTGCAGTGGGGCAAAGTGAAAGCATTTTCAATGAATAAATAAAATATACATGATTCCACAGATGGAGGAAGAGTAGGACATTTTTACCTGAGAAGGATATAGGAAGGGACAGAGTGTTTATTTACTTCCCTAACCAACAATATGTTTGGCTTAAGCATGTTGAGCTTTTTAATTTTATTTTTCTTTCAAAGTGATAGTGACTATTTTATTTTACTTTTAAAATGATAATGACATTTTGATAGAAGTTGGCCCTAGATACCAGAGAATAGTGGTCAAGAATCAGTTGCCCTCTCCCTATCCAAAAACCTACTTTTGTTCCTGAAAAATAGTTTGTGACACTATTGGAATGTTTTCACAAAGCCATCCATTCAGTTTGAGTGATGTGGCAATGAAATTGTAGATAGTATCATTTTAAGAGGTTGTTCTTCAAGAAACACTGGAAATAGAGCCATGATTTAAAAACAAGAAAAGCCAAGCATCAAAACAGTAATAGCTGGTGGTTTGGAAGGAAAAACATACAGGCTGACCTACTTAAAAATAACCCCATTCATGCCCCTATCTGGAATGAGGCTGTTTTTAAACAAAACGAGTGTGTGGGAAGGTGCTTTATTTTTCTTTGTCTGGCAAAGGCCAACATGTGCTTTTAGTCTCCAGAAATATTGCATATCCTCAAGAAACCCGATGGTACAGGTTTGAGAATTCTGCACTAACAGATCAGAGTTAATCTATGCCAGGTGCTTCCTATGTAGATAGAAAATGATACAAGTGGTGTCATCACTAAAAAAGTCACCTAGCAAATTATGGGAAGAACTGAGAAAAGACCGGTTTATTGTGACTCATAGGCTGGCACCCTTAGAACATATTGCCAATTATCATACCATTGTGATATCAGAAATAGCATACATTGTAGAAATTTAAAGTAGAAAAAATAAAAAGCTGTTGTGACTGCATTGACTATGGTATTGATGGAAGAGCTGATGGCAAATATATGTGAATTACTAGTTATAAAGAGAACATAAATCCAGCCAGCTAAATATTATATGACCCAGCTTTGTAACAAGCCTACCATTCATTTGTCCTCTAAAGAGCAGAATAAACATTTTGAAGTCTGAGTTAGAAATATGTAATGCCTAATGATTTTATTTCTTTTCCTCCCTGTACTCTGTTTTCTCCCTCATACTATGCTATCTTATGCCTTGTGGGACAGAGATGGGAAAGGGAATGACACCAGCATTCTTACACACTCAAATGTGGTATTCACTGAGGTTATAATCACACATAGCTTACACTAGATGTTCATTGCAGAGTGAGATGTCCCATATTCTTAACTCTACAATTCTTGATCTCATTTTAATCTTTAAGGCACTAAGAGGGCCATGATCACTCAACCACCTAATAAGAAAAAAAAAATTAGGACAGGAAAAAAATCTAAACCATTTAAATTAGTGAAGTACTTTGCATGATTCACAATGGTCCGGCCAAAAGAACCTGTAAAAATGGATTAAACGTTCTGAATCATTCCCGTTCTCTTTTCATTAAAAAAGTATTCATTCATGATGAAATTGAATTGTAAAAGCCTCCTACCATGTCTCCGGTCTTTGCTGTCCCTCCTCTTCCTCTTCCCCAGTTAGTTTTCAGCAAAGTTGATGCAGTACAAATTTTAAAAGGCAAATTTGGCTTAAATCCTTAAAGTTTATTTCATCGCACTTGGAGTTAACTCCAAACTCCTAAGCATGGTTGGACCCCAGGGGAGGTCTCCGATTTTATTTTGTTCTTCAGCCTGGGTGATGATCCCCTCTGCATCCCACCTATGAAGCCTGTGCATTTCCCATGAAGGTGCATGGCTGGCTATGTTCTTTCATCTGCATGGAGGACGTCCTCTTGCTCACACCTACTCTGACTTTGTGATCACATACTTGTCACTGGTCGTGAAGGCTCAACACAAGCACCATCTGATATATGATGTATGTCCCAGCTATCCCAATTAAAGTCACTCTCCCCATCCCTTTTGCCCTAACCCTGTGTAATGTACACTCATAGTTCCTTCCTTCTGCCCCCTATACCCTGTCTCCTTTTCAGGGGCACCTCCTCCACACTAGTTGGTGCTAATGAGACTGGGTTTAAGGACCTCCTTATAGACCATGCTCTGTTGCCTCACTTGACATCCAGAAAAAGTCCAAGGAATGAGTCAGTGAACCATTGCAGTTCAGTGTTATTACATATGTTTTCAAACACAGGCTGTGGGAATGTCTGGGAAGAAGTGGGTGTGCTGGGAGCCGGGATTCTAGGTTTGTGGATTCAGTGAATGTTAAGAAATGAAACCTCAAAAAAAAAAAAAAAAAGAAATGAAACCTCATAAGGAAATAAATGAAGATACAGAGAGAGTCACAATTCAAGACCTGTGCCTGGCTCCAAAGTTGTCACTCTTTTTCTGTTGTTTTCTGACTCAGTACCTTCTGTTTCCTACTTAAACTAGTTTGGGCTGGGTTTTTTTTGTTGTTGTTTGTTTTGTTTAAACCAACAGAATACTCCTATGTATTACTTCACACCATGAGGACTTCTATAGGTTGTAATATTTTATTCTATAATATTTTATTATATTTCATATATTTTATTAAATATATAAATAATTATTATTTAATAAATTTAATGGCTGGCTATATTCTTTCATCTGCATGGAGGACATCCTCATATAATTATTAAATAATAAATTTAAATATTTTATAATATTTTATTCATTTATACACATTTATACACATTTATTTCTACACTTCTGGCTCTCAGCATTTTGAAATCTAAAATTAGACACTTACTAAATGTACTCCTTTCTGAAATTAAAAAGGAATTAAAGGGACATTATCCTTGCCTGATGTTTATACTAAGGCAGGTATGTTGACTAGTGGATTCTAAGGATAGCCTTGGGTACCTGTGATAAAATCGCCAAAATCTCATTAACTGTGAGACTTGCCTTGACATAGAAACAAACTGGAGTGGTCAAGAAAATAAATGTGGGTACTAAAACTGTGAATGCTTTTATCCTAACATTGCTTTCTCTGGCCTACTATAGAATCCGTTCTGCTAAGCATATGTGATGGGGAAGCCTTCAGAGTTTCCACAGCAAGACTTGGGCTCTTGTCTCTAATGAAAGTTGTTGAACACAATGTAACATGGTGGTTACCTCTCTGCTCGCTGTTTTTTTCTTTTCTTTTCTTTTCTTTTCTTCTTTTCTTTTTTCTTCCTTTTTTTAAGATTTTATCTATAAAATAAATAAATAAA
>JAPYYJ010003870.1:0-11046 GCA_028533885.1 Nasua narica
TTTTTTTAAAGATTTTATTTATTTAAAAAAAAAAGATTTTATTTATTTATTAGAGAGAGACTGAGAATGAGAGGGGAGAAGGTCAGAGGGAGAAGCAGACTTCCCACAGAGCTGGGAGTCCGATATGGGACTCGATCCCGGGACTCCGGGATCATGACCTGGGCTGAAGGCAGTCGTTCAACCAACTGAGCCACCCAGGCGCCCTTCACATTTAAAATTTGTAATCCATTAAGAATTTATTTTGGCGGGAAGGGGGTGGTGCTTGGCTGGCTCCGTTGGTGGAACATGTGACCCTTGATCTCAGGGTTGTGAGTTCAAGCGTCACATTATGTGTAGTGATTACTTAAAAATAAAATCTTTTTTTAAATAATTTTTTGGGGCGTCTGCATGGCTCAGACTGTTAAGCGTCTGCCTTCAGCTCAGGTCATGGTCCCAGAGTCCTCGGACAGAGCCCCACATGGGGCTCCCAGCTCAGTGGGGAGTCTGCTTCTCCCTCTCCCCCTGCTCCTTCTTTCTCTCTCCCGCTCACTCTCAATCTCTCTCAAATAAATAAGAGCTTTAAGAAAAAATTTTAAAAATAAAAAAATCTTAGAAAAAATTTATTTTTGGGTACAGGTGGGATAAAGATCCAATTTCACACTTTTTCATATGGAGAACCAATTATTCAGGCACCTTGCATTGAATAGTTAATCCTTTCCCAGTGGTCTGAAGAGCTGGTTCTATTGTTTGTCAGGTTTTCATGAGTGAGCAATTTACTACTGTCACATTGGTCTGTTGGGCTAATCTCATGCCAGTAGTGCACTATCTTAAGGACGAATACTTTCTGTAAGTCTTCATTGCATTTAGGACATGTTTTATCACCATTTCTTCTTGGGACTGTATGACTCTTTCTTGGCCTTTTGCTATTCCACATATATTTTAGAATCAGCTTGCAAAGTAATTTTCAAAGTCTTGTTGGGATTTTGACTAGAATTATAATCCTTTTTTTTTTAAAGATCTTTTATGTATTTATTTGAGAGACAGAGAAAGTGAGAGAGAGCATGAGAGGAGAGATGGTTAGAGGAAGAAGCAGACTCCCCGTGGAGCCGGGAGCCCGATGTGGGACTCGATCCCGGAACTCAAGGATCATGACCTGAGCCGAATGCAGTCGCCCAACCAACTGAGCCACCCAGGCGCCCTAGAATTATAATCCTATAGATTAATACAGGGAATTGATAAAATATGGATAATGAGTCTTTCCCTCCTTGAAAAGAATCAACCTCCCTGTTTATTTAGGTCTTCTTTAATATCTTTCAACACAGTTGTAGAATTTTCTGCATATGAGGTCCTATACATCTTTTATTAGCTTTAGTTTTAGAGTCCTTACTTTCTATCAATTACCTAAACGTTGTCTTTTTCTGAATCGTTTTATAAGCAAGCATAGAGAAAGGCAATTTAGTTTTAAATATCATATATCCTGCCATCTTGATAAGCTCTTATTAATTCTAATAATCTCTCAGTATATTATTTTGGTTTTTGTTTTCTGTTTTCAAAGATTTTATTTATTTGACACAGAGAGAGAGAGAGAGAGAGCACAAGCAGGAGGAACATCAAGCAGAAGGAGGGAGAGAAGCAGACTCTCCACGGAGCAGGGAGCCCAATGCAGGGCTCAATTCCAGAACCCTGAGATCACAACCTGACCTGAAGGCAGACGCTTAACCAACTGAACCACCCAGGTGCCCCTTATTTTGTTTTTTTAATGTAGATAAATGTATCTGGAAATGATGTTTCATTTCTTTCTAATAACATATGATACTCTGATAGGTAATATATAGATATATAATTATTATACATGGTATTATAAAATATATTAATGATACCAGTATTATATTCATATATATATAAATATTATATATTCATGTTAAACCACCCTTACATTCATGGTATAAAGCCAGTTTGGTCATGATTTTAAATATTTTGTTGGATTCAGTTTTCTCCTTTTTTTTTTTTTTAAGATTTTATTTGTTATTTGACAGAGAGAGAGAGAGAGCACAAGCAGGGAGCAGAAGGCAGAGGGAGAAGCAGACTCCCCACTGAACAAGGAGCCTGATGTGGATCCCAGGATCCTGAGATCATGACCTGAGCTGAAGGCACCTGCTTAACCAACTGAGCCACCCAGGTACCCGCAGTTTTCTCCTATTCTTTCTTGATTTTTGAATGTAAGCACCTCAGGTTGTCCTGATTTGGGTATTAAAGTTAGATTGGTTTCTCAAAGTGAGATGAGGAGTGCTTCCTCTTTTCTGTCCTCTGGATGAGTTTGTATAAAATTGTAATATCTGTTCTTCAGATGTTTGGAATCATTTGGGCTTGATATTTTCTATATGGAACTATTTCAGCTATATATTCAATTATGTATGGTAGTTATGGGACTATTCAGGGTTTTTATTTCTTCTTAAGTCGTTTTTGGTTAGTCACATGTTTCAAGGAATTTGTGCACTTTGCCTGTTTTAAAATTTATTACTAGGGGCGCCTGGGTGGCTCAGTCGTTGAGCATCTGCCTTTGGCTAGGGTCATGATCCCAGGGTACTGGGATCGAGTCCCGCATGGGGCTCCCTGCTCCGTGGGAAGCCTGCTTCTCCCTCTCTCCTTCCTCCTGCTTGTGTACCCTCTCTCAATGTGTCTCTCTCTGTCAAATAAATAAATAAAATCTTTAAAAAAATAAAAAATAAAATAAAATGTATTACTAAAGCTGTATAGGACATTCTCTTATCTTTTTTTTTTTTAACTTTTATTTAAGCAATCTCCACACCCCACCTGGGACTCAAACTCATGACCCTGAGATCAAGAATCATATTTTCATCTGACTGAGCCAGCCAGGTGCCCCTCGTTTTTATCTTTTTAATCTCTGCTCTTTTGTAGCAATAGTTCCTTTCTCATTCTTAATATTATTGATTTATGCCCATGTCTTTTTACTTCTTAAATTTTGCCAATATTTATGTTTTAGTTTTTCAAAGAACCAATTTTGTCCTTGTTGATTCTATGTATTAATAAAAATACATTTCCAATTTATTAATTTATTATTAATTATTTATATTTAGTATTTCTTCTACTTTCACCAAATTCTGTTCTTGTTTTCTTAATTTTGTGAGATGGATGCTTAACTCAATGTCAGCCTTTTTTTATTCTAACGTAAATATTTAGGACTCTACATTTCCCTCAAACTACCACTTCTGCTGCATTCCACAAGCTTGGATATGTAATTTTTCATTCAGTTCTAAGTACTTTAAAAATTTCCAGTGTGATTTTTTTTCTAATTTACCAACATATGGAAATTTTTTTCACTCATCATTTTATTATTGACTTTTAACCTACTTGCATCGTAGGTTATGGAAACATGATTTGTATGATACCAGTTATTATAATGTGTTGAGAATTACATTATATTCTAATATGATCATTTTTTATAAATTTTCCATGTGTGCATGAAAATATATGTATTCTTTAATTGTTGGATTTAGGATTTTATCTACAGCCACTTGAATTATTTGGGAGGTGGTAGAATAAGATAATTATTAACTGTATGGGGTGCCTGAGTGGCTCAGTGGGTTAAAACCTCTGCCTTCAGCTCAGGTCATGATCTCAAGGTCCTCAGATGGAGCCCGCATCATTGGGCTCTCTGCTCAGCAGGGAGCCTACTTCCCCCTCTCTCTCTGCCTGCCTCTCTGCCTACTTGTGATCTCTCTCTCTCTGTCAAATAAATAAATAAAATCTTTATAAAAAATTATTAACTGTGGACTTTCTTAAGTTTGAAAGATATAATTTTAAGGGCAATTACTAAAAGAATAGAAAAGGAGTATATATTTACCAACTGTGGAGGAAAGGAAATGTAAGAAAGGGGGAAAACCCTCAAAAAAAGTAAGAAAGGAGAAAGGAGAACCATGGAAAAGATGGTGGTTCAAACATGCAGTTTGTTAACTGTGTACTTGAAATCCTCTACATCTTAATTTTTTTCTTTACTTGACATACCAATAATTGCAAGACAATGTTCAAATCTTTCATAGTACACGGATTTATCAATTTTTCTCCCAGTTCTTCCATTCTTGCTTTGTATATTTTGAGACTGTTTTATTATTCAATAGTTTTACCATCCAGATGCACTAAAACCTTTATTATCTTTATCTCTTACAATAATATTTAATTTAATCTCTATTTTTTGATACTAATAAAGCCACTCCAACTTTCCTTTGGTTGGTATTTTTCTGATATATCATTATGAATACCTTTATTTTCAGCCTTTCAGTGTCCTTATATTTTAAGAGTGGATCATGTTCACCACACATGGCTAGTTTTAAAAAATATGCTGTATGAGGGGGGCACCTGGGTGGCTCAGTGGGTTAAGGCCTCTGCCTTCAGCTCAGGTCGTGATCTCAGAGTCCTGGGATCGAGCCCCGCATCAGGCTCTCTGCTCAGCAGGGAGTCTGCTTCTCCCTCTCCCTCTGCTGATCTTCCTGCTTGTGCTCTTTCTCTCTCTCTCTGTCAGATAAATAATAAAAATAAAATATAAAAAGACATATCTTAAAAAAAAAGACATAGCTTAAAATTCTGCCCTGTTTATGTTCGGGAAGTTGTGGGGGTTAAAAAATAAATAAATAATAGCCAAAGTATTTAGGTAAGGTATCTAAGTATAGCGTTTATAATATTGCTGACTCTCACTCATAGTGGCTTGTTTCCTTGTAGTTTGATAATCGCTGATTGTGAGCTCATGTTTGTTAATATCATTTAATTTAATTTTTTTAGAGAGAGCACACAGGCGAGCAGGGAGGGGTGCAGCGAGGGTGGGGAGGAGTAGGAGACAGAGAGAGAATCTTAAGCAGCCTCCACAGTCAGCACAGAGCCAGAGGCGGGGCTTGATCTCAAGACCCTGAGATCATAACCCCAGCAGAAACCAAGAGTCAGATGCTTAACTGACTGAGCCACCCAGGTGCCCTATGTTTTGTTGATTTTAATCCATGAGAATCCTGGGGGCCTAGGTTGAAGGTGCCTTCCTCCTGTGATGCACTTGTCTCTGCCAGGAGTCAGGGGCTGCTATTAACCGGGAGCTACTTCAACCACCTTTAAGAGACCCTGGCTCAGTGAACGAGTCTTACGCTAAGTTTTCTCACCTTGCCTCTGCCCTTGGCTTAATTTGCCTATCATGGCACTTATTTCAACATTCAGCATAATTTTCCTGTTAACCTGTCATTCACCGCTCCAATGCTTTAGTTTCAGTTCCCCCTTGTGTTTTTCTTGGCAGAAGGTGTTTAGCGGAGATTTCCCTGACTTTCTAACAAACCCAGAAATGCATTAAAAATGCTAGTTTATTTGTTTTGTTTTAACGATTCGTGCAGAATCTAGTTGAATTTTAGTGGGAGGGCCTTTCAGACCACTAGTTCACCGTCTCGCCAAAAGTGGAAATCCCATGATGCTACTCTTACCCCCATTTTATAGATGAGGAAACTGAGACTCAGAACGTTAAACGTCTTGCTCAAGACTACACGGCCATCCAGCGGCAGAGTCAAGGCTAGAACCCATCCCCTCTGACTCCAGAGCCCCCTTATTAGTATTTGACCAGAGGGTTGCTGGTTCCCCAAAGGAAAAGAAACGTGCTTACAATGGGTGCAGCCCTGGAGCAGGCAGGAGGAGCAGGCCCGGGCCAACGCTCTGGGATGAGCTCCCAAGCTGCTGCTGGGGAAAGAATGAGGAGACCCCGTCTGGCTCAGAGTGGGCGGGCCCCAGCCACCCGGCACCTAGCGCCTTCTAGGGACTGGCTCAACCGGCGGCTCTGTGCGGGGCGCTCCGCCTGCGGTCCCCCGCCCTGGGAAGGGAGCCAGCAGGCACTTCCTGCGCTTAGGTTGCCATGACAACCAGTCACCCTCCGAGATGCAAAAGCCACAGGCAGTGAGTGCACACTTCTGAATCTTGAGACCTCATTACAGGTACGTCTTCTGCAGCCTTGAGGGGTAGTGTGAGGGGGGCTCGGAGGACAGAGAATTTGCGCGGAACAGTAACGTTCCAACAAGCCACTGGCCAAGCCCACACCCCAATCATGGAGGCCGCGGGGCCCCAGGTCCAAGCAAGTCTAGAAACAGGCTGAGGGCAGCCTGGTAGTGGGCCCCACTTTCTCGCTCAACAGCAGTCCCCTCGTGCGTCCCTCAGCCAGGTGCTCGGGCGCCTGTGATAAGGGAGGACTCCTGCCCTCAGGGAGCCATCGGTCTAGTGCAAGGGCCAGACAAGCCCTAAGAGCCGACAAGGGAGCACAGAGGTCACGAGAGTATCGGAAAGGGTTTCTCTCCAGGAAGGCTGCCCTGAGCAGAAGGATGCATTTGAGCCGCGCCTCAAACGGTGACGAGAAGCCAGCCCTGGAGAGAAAGGAGGGAAGGACACACGGCAGCCAGAGGAAATCACGTGCAATGGGTTCAGAAGCACGCAAGAGCAAAGGGACTTCAGGAAAGCTGGGCGAGGAAAGCAGGGGGGAGTCAGGCCAGAGCTCGAAGCCCTCGGGCGAGATTCCGCGGACTCTGGCTTCATCCTGGGAGCAGCCGGCAGCCCTTAAAGAGTTTTACGAGGGTATGACAGGGCCCAGCTGCCATCATGGTATGGAGGATGGATAGGAGCTGGGGACCAGGACTGTAGTGGCAGGGATGAGGGGGAAGGGGACAGAACTGAGAGATGTTTAGAAGGGTAAATCAGTGGGATGTGGTGAGAGATTGTACGTGAGGAGCGTGAAAAAGATGGGAGTATTAACCAGGAGACGAAGGGCACGGAGGAGCAGGGGTGGGAATAGGGGAGGGGCGGCCGTATCAGGCCTTGGCTGGGTCATGTGGAGGTGACCAATTTTCCTCATAAAGATGCCGGTGGTTGAGCTCCCTGGAGTGTGATATCCAGGACATTTCCTCTCCAGGTCAATGGGGGAAAGAAAAAAAATGTGTCAGAGCCTTCTTCAGCCTGGAGGTTTCCAGCAGACTCCAGCCAGTGGGTGGGGAGTTCCGGCTGCTGTTCGGCCCCCACAGCCCCTCACCCCCACCCCTGCTCTGAACTGCGCCAGCCCTGGTGTCCCCCAGCCCCTGTAAGGGGCTTCCTGGGCAGCTGGTGTCACCAACTGCTGGGCCAGTGGGCACATCTCCCAGGCCAGTGGGGCCAAATTTCTGTTTTGTGTCTGGTTTCCTTCTGGTTATGTACTTGTCACCGTTGTGTCGGTGGCTGCTTGGGGGTGCAGACTGAGGCTCTGTTAATAAGGGGTGAGTTGTCCAGACGTCAAGGTGATGACTGCAGATCTAAGAAAGGAGGCTCTGGATCAGACAGAACGGGGTGCAAATCCTGACTCTGCCCGAAATGGCTGTTTCTATGGGCAGTGTCTCCCCCATTTAATGGGATCCACAGATGCTCCACGGCCTCACACAAACTGTTCACACTTCCCTCTCCCTCACACCCCCTCTCATGTTCATACTCAGCTGTTGTCCATGCTCCTCTCTTCTCCCTCACCCCCTCCAGGCAAGGCCACACTCCCTCCCCCACCCTCCGACTGACCCCTGTAGAGAGTCATCTCGGGCTCTTGAGGGAATCCTGCGGGGGCCAGTGGCCTCTTCACTCTCCTGCCTTCATCTCCAGCCCCCAACCTGACCTCCAAGCAGGTGCCAGGCCTGGCCATCAGTGACCTGAGGTTTGTGTACTTGACCCTGCCTCTGGACTTGAGGGCACCATCCCGCCTCCAGGGGAAGCTGACAGGGGCGACTGGGGCCCCAAGACTGGTATCTGTTTCTGCTGCTCTTATTCCTTCTTCCAGCAGGCGCCCCCCGCCCAACACCCTCCAACATTCCGGGAGCAGGAGGAGGGAGGTGCGGCGCGCCCAGGGGTCTGGGAAGGGGGCGGGGCCGGGCCTGAGGCGCTTCGAGGTAAACCCCGCCCTTTGGGCTGGGACAGCCCAGACCCCTTCCCAGAAGGTCCCGCGGAACCACGAGGGAGTCGCAGGCCTGGCGCCCCTGCAGAGTCTGGGCGCCCCGGGCCTGATCAGCGCCCTACCTGCTGGGGCCACCCCTCGGCCTGGGCAGGCTCCCAGACCCAGCACCCGCTTCCTCCCCGGGGCGGAGCCCGGCGGCCGCAAGCCAAGCGCCGTAAAATTTAAAGAGGTGAGAGAGACACTGCGCAGAAACCTCAGCAGCGCGGGGAAATGAAATAAGGCCTCCCTTTGGGGAGCCCGCCCCCGCCCGCGCGGCCCGGGCCCCGGGTCGCCCCGCAGGGTCCAGGTGCGGGCCCCGCGCTCAGCAGCCCCTCCCCGGGCCTGGGGTACAGACACGCTCCCTGCTCCCCCGGTGCGCCCCCAGAGTGGGAGAGAGAGGCCAGGCACCCAGGGATCCGGAACCCAGCAACCTGCCGAGGGTCCCAGGCTAGGGCCCCGGCTGGCTCCGGTCCTTCTTCCGCCCCGGGGCAGAGATTGTCCCCTCCCCCACGTGAAAGAGCGGACTCAGAAGTCCCCCCAGCCCCCACTTGTCCTTCCTCAGGTGTCGGACGGTGCTTCGGGTTCCCGCTGCCCCTCCCTCTCCGTGGGGTCTGAGAGCCCCCCCAGCCCGTGCAGCCCCCCGCATCCCCCCATGATGGATGGAGCCTTCAGGGAGCCAGCGCGGGCGGGCCGGGCTCAGGCGGAAATGAAGAGGATAAGATCTGCGAGCCGAGTCGCCAGTGACACCGTGATATCCGCCTTGCTCGCTGCGCTTGGGGTGATGGATGGGGCGGAGCACCCCCCAATCCCAGCCGGGCGGGCGGTACGGCCAAAGGTCCCCGCCCTGCAGCCCCGGGACCCCGCCCCCCACGACAGAACTCCGGAGCGCGTGCACACACACACACACACACACACACACACACACACGCCGCGTCCCACCTCCCAGAAACACCGCACTGCGGCCACGCTCGCGACGGACTGATTCCCTCTCTCCCTACGCACCGAGCGCACGCCTCTGGCGCTGCCCCACACTCATATAGGGGGCTGTCCCTCTTCCCCTAATACGCTATCCGCAGACCTTCCCCCCCCCCGCCACACTCACAAGAATAAGACTAGCCTTAGCGCAAACTACACCTTACACATTTTTCCATCCAGCTGCCTCTTGCCTGCGTGCATATACACACATCCAGGCAGACTGTACCCACTGGACCCCAACACGGTTTTCCAGGAGTCTCATGGGCCACTCAGAAAAAAGATGGGACCACTGTTGAGAGTCGGCCCTGGGATGGGAGTGGGGGGTCTCGGGAGCAGGAAAACAGTTGCTGCTTGCTTCCATCTTCTTGTTTGGCCACTCATCAGGTCAGGCTTGGCATGGACAGGCAGTGTGGACAGCGCTAGTACTGTCTAAACAGACCTCATTGTCAGTGTTGCCATGGTTACCAACCTCTAGCACTATCACGCAGCAACATCATCGTTACTATGGTTACAGGCACGCATCCCTCTCCACCATGGCTGCCATTTGCTTGTCATCGCCATTACCATTCATTCGTTCACACATTCGTGTATTCACTCATCCCCTCACTTTGCTCATCAGCTGGGGGTACAGAGATGAGCAAGTCGATGCCCGCTTTGGGGAGTGCACAGCGGAATGGGGGAGACAGGTAAGCAACCAACGGCATTGTACATTCTGCAGAGCCCTGAAGAACAGTTAGGACTTGCCACGTAGATGTCTTGGTGGAAGGGATACTCCGGGGACACCAGGCAGGGAGGCAACAATAAGAACATGAGGGTATCAAGAGCATCACCGCCACCACGTGGTGTTCCGTGTACTTGAAGAAGAGTAGACTCTAGGGTGTCACTGCAGGCAGGCGTAAGGAGAGGAGGCTAGTTGCTGCCACACTACGGAGGATCTTTAATGACCCAGGATTCCCCATGCTAAGGCTCTGGGAGTCTGACAGACGTGGGTTCGAATCCTGAATTTGCCACCCCCTAGTTTAGGTACTCTAGGCACATCATTTCTGCACAGTGTCTGGCATTTAGTAAGTGCCCGGGAAACCATTGTTTTCTTATTGTTATTTTTCACCTCGCGAAAGCGCTTTGGAGAATCAGCAACATTAATACTTTTGGCCTCTAGGGGGAGCTCAAGTTCCTCTCTCCCTAATGTACCTCCTAACGCCAAATTCGGGAGGAACCTGGGCCGCTGGTTAAGAGCAAGGGTATTATTGGAAGATGAAGTCTGGAAATGGGGCGTTCCTAGAAACTAGCCCCCCGACGTGTGTCCTCTCCTTTGTCCACAGGCTGTCTCTCAAAGGGAAGGAGTCCCTACCCAGGCACATGGTAGATGGGTAAAAGCTTGGGCCCGGCTCACCTGAGCCACGGATTCAACACAGTGGTTGGAAGCCAAGGCCTTAGATAATTATGCCTTCACTAGGTTTTCCCATCAGAACCAACTTTTTTGAAATGTGAATGGCTGGAAAATTCTGACTCAGCAGGTTTGGGTTTGATTACTGAAGGAAGCTCCTTGGGGATTCTAATGGGCTCCGTGGTTAATTTCCGATATGCCCTGGGGACCAGCACAGAGTAGACATCTTTGGTATTGTCTGCGCTCTCTTCCTTCTCAAGGACACTGTCCGCATCCCCAGAACTCGGCATATGTATAGCTATAGCCAGAACTGCCATTTTCTTCCAGTTGATGGCTTCGTAAATGGGCAACTGACCCAGAATATGCCAACTAGAATCCTTCCTTAAGATTTTTAGAAATTAGTTTATTAAAATTTTAAACATAAAATATTTCACACATATGGAAGACTAGGGGATAATATGGTAAAACCCTGTTGCTCATCACCCCTACTTAGCAACCGTGAACATTTTGCCATATTACTTCTATCTGATTTTGTTCTCATCTTGATTCCTTTTTGTTACTCACTTCACTAGCACTAACTCACAGGTAACTCTAAGTTTGTGTGTGTCCTGCCCATCCACATTTTTATACTATGTAGCTATCCATAAAAAATATAGCATTATTTTGTACATGCTTAATTTTTAAATGTGTTGTTACCTGCCATTGCATACATATTTACTTGAATGGGATC
>JAPYYJ010003871.1:0-11045 GCA_028533885.1 Nasua narica
AGATTGCCACCCCAGCTTTCTTTTGATGTCTGTTAGCATGGTAAATTGTTTTCCACCCCCTCACTTTAAAGCTGGAGGTGTCTTTGGGTCTAAGATGAGTTTCTTGTAGACAGCATATTGATGGGTCTTGTTTTTTTATCCATTCTGATACTCTGTGTCTTTTGATTGGGACATTGAGCCCATTTACATTCAAGGTAATTATTGATAGATACAAATTTAGTGCCATTGTATTGCCTCTATGGTGACTGTTAACTGTATATCGTCTCTCCTCTTTTCTGGTATATGTTCCTTTTAGGCTCCCTCTTTGCTTAGAGGATCCCTTTCAGTATTTCCTGTAGGGCTGGTTTGGTGTTTGCAAATTCCTTTAGTTTTTGTTTGTCCTGGAAGCTTTTTATATCTCCATCTATTTTCAGTGACAGCCTAGCTGGGTATAGTATTCTTGGCTGCATATTTTTCTCGTTTAGGGCTCTGAATATATCATGCCAGTCCTTTCTGGCCTGCCAGGTTTCTGTGGATGGGTCTGCTGCCAACCTAACATTCCTGCCTCTGTATGTTACTTTCTTGTCTCGAGCTGCTTTCAGGATTTTCTCTTTGTCACTAAGAATTGTAAGGTTTACTATTAGAGGACGGGGTGCAGACCTATTTTTATTGATTTTGAGGGAGGTTCTCTGTGCATCTTGGATTTTGATGTTTGTTCCCCTCAGCAGATTAGGGAAATTCTCTACAGTAATTTGTTCCAATATACCTTCCACCTCTTTCTCTCTTTCTTCTTCTTCTGGAATCCCAATTATTCTAATATTGTTGCGTCTTATTGACCTTTGTACCACTTATCTCTCTAAGTCTTCCCTCGTAGTCCAATAGTTGTTTGTCTCTCTTTTTCTCAGCTTCTTTATTCTTTGTCATTTGGTCTTCTATGTCGCTAATTCTTTCTTCTGTCTCATTTATTTTAGCATTAAGAGCCTCCATTTTTGTTTGAATCTCATTAATAGCTTTTTTGATTTCGTCTTGGTTAGATTTTATTTCTTTTATGTCTTCCAAAAGGGATTTTATTTCTCCTGAAAGGGATTCTTTGATCTCTTCCATGTTTTTTTCAAGCCCAGCTAGCATCTTGATAACTGTCATTTTGAACTCTATTTCCAACATATTACTGATGTCTGTATTAAGTAGTTCTCTAGCCGTCTCTTGTTCTTTTTTTTATGGTGAGTTTTTCCGCCTTGTCATTTTATTGAGCTAAGAATATATGAGTGAGAGAGAAAAGTACTCGGGAGTTCCACAGTTCTCACTGATTGATGAACTTGGGCTTGGCTGGATATTCTCACTGATCTTTTGGGGAGGGGCCTTTGAATTTGGTTATTAAATGTCTTTGCCTGAGGCGGAATTGCCCCACCCTTGCCCAGGGAGGGGCCAAGCAATTCGCTCAGGTTCGCTCTCGGGAGTCTTTGTTTCCTTAGTGCTTTCCGTACCGCCCTGGAAGCCGGGAATGCAAATGGTGCCTCCCAGTCTCTGTCAGAGTTGCTGAGCACTGGAGTCTCTGAGTGCTGGAGTCCCCGCTCCTCAGCGCGCCCTCAGAGGAAAGCAGTCAATCACTCCCATCTCCCGGGTCCCCACCCAAGCTCCGAGCCCAGCCACCGGTGGCGGCGCGTTTCTATCTTTGGCTCGCGGCCCCATCTGGAGTCTCCAAACCCAGCAGATTCCTGCTGCGCACTCCCGCACCGCTCCTCCCCGAGGGGGAAGGAGGGGTTCTCTCCGGAATGCCTGATGCGGTCCCCGCTCGAAGGGACCCGGCCACGGTCTAGGGTAAGCCCCAGTTGAAAGCGCACTGTGCGGCTCTTTCTCTGCCGCTGGCTTCTCTGCCCCGATATCTGGGAGCTCTGCCGCACTCAGACACCCTCGGTCTCTTTATGATCTCGCGGGTCCTGAAACCACTCTGTTCCCGCAAGGGCTGAACCTCCAGCTTAGCTTCTGGGGCAATGTCTGTCAGCGGAGCAGACTCTAAAAGTTCTGATTTTGTGCTCTGCGGCTCTGCAGCTGCAGGGAGCCGGCCCTTCCCTCCACGGTCTCTCTTCCCGTCGCTTTGGATTCACTTTTTCAAACGTCCTACCTTTCGGAAAGTGGTCGATTTTCTGCTCCTAGGATTGCTTGTCTTCGTCTCTTCTCTCTCCTGTTGAGTATGCTGGCTTTTAGAATGATTTAATAACTATCTAGATTAACTTCTGGGATCCGACTCTATCACAACCGCCTACTTCTCCGCCATCTTGCTTCTCCTCCGTGACTACACTTTTTTAAAAGTGCCTTTGCAAATGCTGTCTTACTTCTCAGTGTACATATTTGTCCAGTAAGGAGAAAGAAAGAACAGGGAGTGGGGAGGGATATCAAGAAAGTGGACCTCTTTAGAAATGATCTAATCCCAGGGCTTTCTTGAAAAGGAAAGACTCAGCTCCCAGCTAGGCCAGTCACCTAAACTCAAGACAAAGGCTCAGGTTTGTGGGCAAGCACTGTTTTTTTGTGTGGTATATGACCTTTGCACCTCATACTCCTGTCTAGGGATTGAAAATTGGGGAACTATGGCTGAGAATGGAATAAAGGCCTATAACGTTGGTGCCTATGTGGTGTTCCCTAGGTAATGCTGACTGAGAAATCCATCTTGGCTCTAAGAGCAAGCACAGACTATTGATATATTTAGGGTGAGTCGTCAGAACAACATCCTGTGAAAGAGATGAGCCATTTGGTTGAGGACAGGGTACCTTTGGATTGAGTGAAGCTTGGAGTTCCTGGAAAACTCATGGACAAAATAACTGTTAGAGGAGGGGACACCAGGCTTTCTGCCAATACGCCACTTGGCTTGAACAATTCACCAAAAAACCCCACACAGCAAGATATTTTCTTTTTTTACATTGGGTTTGTATAGATTAATTGAATGATTAATTCATTTATTCTGGTACAAATGTGGAAATGGAGCCCTAGAGGAGTAAAGTAACTGGCCCAAGTCAAACATGGAGTGGGAGGTTCAGAACCCCAACACAGTCCTATATGATTCCAAAGCTACTTTCTTCCTATGTGATTCCACTGCCTCTGGCAGAGTCATGGATTATTAAGGAGGTCCTACAGAGAACAAATCATTTTCAAACATGAAAACTGAGCTCAGAGAAGTGAAGCCACTTGTTCAGAGTTGCTCAATTAATTACTAGAATCCCTATAGACCTGCTTCCAGATACAGAGATTTGAGTTGCCATAAACTTCGAAGAACTTCTTATCAAAGGAATTAAAAATGTCAAATGGAGTGTGTTGAAACCCGTGGGGACAAAGGAGCATTGAGGGAAAAGGGAGCTTTGCAGAATGAGCACATTTCACTTTTCTTAATGACCTGCCAGCTGATGCCCACTTTGAAAGGGCTTTTAGAAAGCAGGAAGGTCTGAGTGACTTTTGGCAGTTTTCCTCCAGAGAGTACCTATTTATTTATTTATGAGCTCTTTAAACCTTAACTTGGCTAGTCTAAAGCAATCACTCCAAAATTTAGAGTTCAGGCACCTAGGCCAGATATAGGAAAAGTCCTCTTCACCCAACTGAGTACCCCGAGAAAGTAAGAGTCTAGGTTGATGCCCAGCCATTGGGGGCACTTGTATCTTGGCTATCCTGACTTCTCAAGTGGCTCAGTTACTAACGGCAGTGGAAGACATGCCCAAGAAGGGGCTTGAAATCAACCAAATTTTCAAGTTCGTGCCCCACTGCTCTCTATCTAAGAAGCTGTCATGGCCCAAAGAAGAGCCCAAAGCTCAAGACCTGCTCTGCAAACCAGTGAGTTTCCAGAGCCCTGTGGACATAGCCCAGGCTTTCTTATCTGATTGAGCAGCTTCCTGATGTGTATCATAGAGAATCCCTTTTAAGCTTCAGTTTCTGAAGATGTTATGAAGCAGAGCCTGGCCCAAAGATGGCAGACTGCCTGGAGGAGAAATGTCCTTTGACGACTGTTATGTGCAGAATCGAATCAATTCTCTGGGGTTGTTTAGGCAAGACCCTTCATGAAGGTGGGAAAAGGACAGGAGACCTCTTGAATCTCTTGTCTTTGAAAGCTCACAATTTTGGCTGTAAGAGCTAACTGAGCTGAAGAGCCATTTAAATGTGACAGGAATTGAATTAGTAAGGGCAGCCAGCCCAGATGGGGGCAGTCAGGCTGGAATCTTGTCCTCATATTATTCAGAGAGTTGGCCCTGTTTCCAGTTTCACCTTCCTGGCTTAGTCAGTATGAACATGAGTTAGAAGTACAGACAAAGAGACTGAACACTTTTTGTCTTCTTTTTTACTGTGGCCCATGTCAGTAGTCAGAAAAGACAAGCAGCACAGGCCTAGCTTATTCATCCATGAAAGGATGGATATTTCTCTGCAGATCTTTTGGTAAAATACTCAAAGAAGGTGAGAACTATGAAGAATTTTTAAAGACTTTCTTGGTTGAAGACTTTGTTTTCAGGGGCAGAAAATAAGGAACAGAGAGATGTGAGTGATTAACTTGAGGCCCATACCAAATGGTGGGGGCAAGGTTGAACTGGACCCCTGGCCTTAAGATTCTCAGAAAAGAATCAGAAAGGAGAAGAAAGCCAATTTTCTCTCTTTTCAGTTTTCTCAACTGTAAAATAAGAGAGTCAGAAAGAGAGTTTACCCTACGAGTCCCAATGATCTCTAACATCCCTGCTAAATGGTTTCACTATCAGAAAATATTGACTGAGGCTGGGTCCCTGAGAGGCAGTTGTGGATAGTTCTATGACATTAAACATTTTATTTCATACACTAATGTATTTATTCAAAAATGGTATCATTGATTCCTGCTAGGTTTATGACCTGCTGTACTGTCTCCTACTGCCTCTCTGAAAAAGGTATATCATATTAAAAGCCACAGTCTAGAGCAAAAGGAGGGAGGAGCCTCATTCACCCATCCATTCAAAAAATTTTATTGAGTTGCCCGTTGGGTATAACAGAGAACACAGCTGGTGTTCATGGTGTTTATAGAACCAGATATTTGTGCAGAACATATGTGGACTTGGTTCTCTTGCTCTCTTTCTTCAGTTGGTGAGAAAGAGAAACATAGAAAAGACATTCTCGGGGAGGTGGAAAGAGAGGGAGGGGGAAAGAGA
This sequence comes from Nasua narica, assembly GCA_028533885.1. NCBI lineage: Eukaryota > Metazoa > Chordata > Mammalia > Carnivora > Procyonidae > Nasua > Nasua narica. Next base: position 5,127 of record JAPYYJ010003871.1, read on the forward strand.
ATGAGGTATATAAGAAGGAGAAAGGGAGAGAATATCTCCCAAAGGATGTTTGCAAGAGGGAAATATTTGGCAGCTTCTTCTTTTTAAAAATTAATTGTGGTTAGCTGAACTGTATCAAACTCCTTTAACTCTCTCAAAGGCAGACTTTTCCACTTTCCGGTAAACTTGAGTTGCTATGGTGAGAGAGTGGCCTGGGACAAGTCAAACATAAAACATTGGAAACAACACCCCAATGCCGTGCAATGTATCGAATAATTAGAATGACCCACCATGTGTTTCCCATTCCTTGCTACAGATTCGATTACCTTATGATTTATCACCTGTTTTTCTAAGTAAAGCTTGAGCCCTCATTCTCAGCTTCTCTTTCTTGAATGTGTTAAGAATGGTTGCGGGCACATACGTTCAGAAAGCAGACACAAGTATAAATTCACTGTTTTTCCTTCAGAAACTTTTCTTAGACCCTCTGGCCCTGTGGTATCTGTTTCCTCCTATCACTCTCCCTGTTTCCACCACTAATGTAACACCATTCACTTCTAGCACCTCTCAGGGATTAGTAGAACTAACTTGTAAAATGTTACTCTGAAGTCCCACCAAAACAATTCACTCCATTTACATGGCTCTCCAGGCTTCACAAAGCACCTTCACATTTAATTTCATCCCATCTTCCCAACAACATTGAGCAGCAGAAAGAGCCAATGTTACCCTATTTCTTACCTGCAGGAATGGGGATGCTGGCTGAGGGAGAGGTTAATGGCCAGCCCACATGGTCACTCACATAGAAGTGGGTTCAAGCTGGAGTGTTCTGAATTCATGTTCATGGCTCAGCAGTTCTCTTCACAGTTCTGCTGTGTTGTCAGTGATTTGTGAACTTGAGGGGCACAGGGCAATGAGCATTTGACCATGAATGAGAAAAGAAAAGAAAGTCTACTTTTTCTCGTCTCAGTTTTCTCAACTGTAAAATAAGAAAGAATGTTTACTTCTCACGTCCCAACCATTTCTAATATAGGAAAACACTGATTGGGTCTAGGTTCCTGGGAGGCAATTGAGGATAGTTCTATAACATTAAATATTTTATACAGTAATGTATTTATTTAAAAAAGTGTTACTTATTCCTATGCATACAAGATTATTCTTAACATTAATGTTAGCGATATTAACACTGTTATTAACAGTTATAAGGAAATATCCTCTTAAGGCCAATGGAGATTGAGGAACTTGATTAACTTTTCAGATCAAAAATTTGATTTCATAAAAAGCTTCTGTGCAGTGAAGGAAATAATCAACAAAACTAAAAGACAACCTACAGAATGGGGGAAGATATTTGCAAATGAAATATCTGATAAAGAGTTCATATTCAGATATACAATTAATGAATCATTGAACACTACAACAAAAACTTATGATGGACTATATGCTGGGTAATTAAACATAATGAAAAATAAAAAAAGAGTTTATTTCCAAAATATATAAAGAACTGATAAAACTTGATACCCCAAAATGGATAATCCAAGTAAAAATGGTCAGAAGGCTTGAATAGACATTTTTCCGGAGAAGACCTACAGATGGGCAATAGACACATGAAAAGATGTTCAACATCACTGATCATCAGGGAAATATAAATCAAAACTACAATGAAGTATCACCTTACACCTATCAAAATGGCTAAAATCAACATAAGAAACAACAGGTATTGTGAAGAAAAGGGAACCTTTTTGTATTGTTGGTGTAGCCACTCTGGACTACAATAAGGAGTCTCCTCAAAAAGTAAAAAATAGGGGCGCCTGGGTGGCTCAGTGGGTTAAAGCTTCTGCCTTCAGCTCAGGTCATGATCTCAGGGTCCTGGGATTGAGCCCCACATCAGGCTCTCTGCTCAGCGGGGAGCCTGCTTCCGTCTCTCTCTCTGCCTGCCTCTCTGCCTACTTGTGATCTCTCTCTCTGTCAAATAAATAAATAAAATCTTTAAAAAAAAAAAAAGTAAAAAATAGAACTACCCTATGATCCAGCAATTGCACGACTAGATATTTACCTAAAGAATACAAAAATACTGATTCAAAAGGATAGAGACATCCCAACGTTTATAGCAGCATTATCTCCAATAGTCAAATTATGGAAGCAGCCCAAGTGTCCATGGACAGAGGAATGGATAAAGAAGATGTGGTGTGTGTATATATATATAATGGAATATTATTCAGCCATCAAAAGAATGAAATTTTGCCATTTTCCGTGACATGGATAGAGCTGGAGAGTATTATGCTAAATGAAATAAATCAGTCAGAGAAAGACAAATACCATGTGATTTCACTCATATGTGGAATTTAAGAAACAAAACAAATGAGCAAAGGGAAAAAAAGAGAGAAGTAAACCAAGAAACAGACTCTTAACTATAGAGAACAAACTGATGGTTGCCAGAAGGGAGGCGGTAGAAAGATGGGTTAAATAGATGGTGGGGATTAAGGAATGCTTTTGGTATGATGAACACTGAGTGATGTATGGAATTGTCAAATTGCTATATTGTGCACCTGAAACTAATATCACACTAACTAGAACTTAAATAAAAACAATAAAATATATTTGATTTCAGTGGTTCACCCAGAGGTGTTCAAACAGAATGATGATGATCAGTCAGGATTTAACCAGACCAACAATAACAATACAGTAACCAATAGTAAAAATGGCTAGCATTTATTGGGCACAAAATAGAAAGTATATTTTCTGGATTATTCTATTTTGATCTCCCCCAACAGCCCATGAGGTAGGCACTCTTGTTATCCCCTTCTCAGTGGGGAACTGAGACCAAGAGATACTAAATGATGTGTTCGGTGTCTTCCAACCATTAAAGACTAAACCCAGGATTCAAACTCAGGCAGCCTGTCTGAAGAATTGTCTCTTTTACCAGTTGAATTTTTAAATCTATAGCAGGGGAGGTTCTGGTGAGGGAGCCAAGAGAGGTCACTCATCCTTGCAAGGCCTACCCCTGAAGACACTGAAGGACAGTTTCCATTTTCCTTGAATATCTTAAATAGACCAAAGGTTACTGGCTGTTTCTGAAGGATGCTTCAGTCCTATAGTACTGATGATTTGGAAACAGAGCCCTGGGCAGTGGTGACACCTAGAGTTTCACTGCTTGGCTTTTAGTTTCCTGACTCCTGAGGACCCCCTCTGTTATGACAACACAACATTACCTCAGATTCATTGCAATTCATCTGAGTAGGTTACCATAAACCACATTCTAATGTGTTTTCATGGGAGGCACCCTGTGGTCATTCCTGATTGGACGTGGGGAGACTCTGGTGTCCTTAATTAAATTTGTGAGGCATCCTGTTCTCCTTGACGGAAAATGGGGAGAAGCCCTACTCCCATCAACAGCACATTTACAGCCATCTCCTGAGTGGTTTATTTCTGCAGATGGAGAATCTCAGTCATTTTATGTTCTTATTGTTTTCAATTTACTGACCAAATTCTGGGACCAGACCCAATTTGAGGTTTGTAACCTCTTATGTGTTATTATAGAGAGAAGTAGGGCACAATTAATGAATTTCTCATTTTTGCCTCTGATTCAAATTCTGGTTTTTAAGTAGAACAGTTAGGAGTTATATACTGATGCATGTAGATGTATATAGATATATGTACATGTGCACATAACACACTTATTCAGGAATATGCATGTTTGGTCTAATATACTTTATCTCTAGAAGGAATCTCATTCTGACCTCCTCTTTTATATAGCTGACGTGCCGTGCTGTGATAGACTCGTTTCCTACCCTTTCCCTTTTATTTAATTTAATTTTTTGCTTTTGACATAGTTCTCCCACATCAAGTATTTTCATAACAGGAATTAGATATAATATGACCTATCTATCTAGTAATTAATGTAATTTAACACCACTTAAACAGCATATAGTGTATGCTGGACACTGTTCCAAGCACGTTACAAGTATTAACCGATACTACCTTCTTTATAACTCTTTGAAGTGGATCCTATTAACTATCCTCATTTTACAGACCGGGAAAGTGAGGCAAATTTTCTTTCCTTCTGCGGAACTGGCTTTGTGTGAGGCGAGGTGATGTGTTTTGTCTGAGAGATTTGCATTTTGCTTTTCATTCAAAAGAATGATAAAAAGCCATGCTATGATAGAAAAAAGAACAGCTATTCCTCTTGAGCAGAAAACCCAGAATCATCAAAGACTGGATTTACATAATGATGTACTGGTTTTATAGCTAAACACTTAAAGCTATTAAAAACACTTTTATTATTAAAATTCCTGCAGGAAACATAACTTTGTTATTGTGATACTTAAACTCTCTGGCTTCTCACTTCCCCTCCCTTTGAAACAATTATGTGCATAATGTGATTTTTAATAATCTGTGGTTTCTTTGGAATGCTAATATCATGTTCAAGCATCAAAGGATGTCCTTCTTAAGGTTCTTGGCCTCCTTGCCTTTGCATACAAGGTGCTGGTTGCCTAGAAGACTTGGTCTCATTCCTGCAGCAGGCAGGGCTCTGAGAAAGAGTGGCTAACCACAGCTGAATCTTCCTTTGGTTCATCAGGCTTTTGCTTGGGTGATGGAGTCAGTCAAACCCAAGTTCATGAGCCCTGGCTTTGACTAGGATGGTAGTGGAGAGGGGCTGAAACATGAGTGGATTCAGGATATGGTTCTGGAGGTAAAATGGATAGGAGTTGGTGACTGACCAGTTATGGGATGAGGAAGAAGAATCTGTTGAATTGGATTTGTCTGGTTGTTTGCCTCTAACCTCCTTGGGTTCAGGGATATTTGTTCCTGGTACCTACTGTTGTATTGGCACCTGGTAAGCAACCAAAAAATATTTATTGAATATATGAGTGAATGAGTGATGAGTGAAGACATCGTGGTCCAGTGGAAGTCCTGCAATTTACCCGAGGTCATATAACTAATGACAGAACTAACCTTGGAATCTAGGTAACCAGCTTGTGTGTGACAGAACCTTTGAGTTTATGTCCTATATGTAGTCTCTCTCATTTCCTCTTCTGATTTTTAACTCTTTGAAGGCAGGGATTGTGTAAAAATCAATATAACTAATGTTTCTAGGAGGGGGGCAAGATGGCGGAGAAGTAAGAGATCCTGCAGCAACCGGTCCCCAAAAGTGAGCTGGAAATCTACCAGAACACCCTGAACACCCATGAAATCACCCTGAGAAGAAAGATTTCTCACTCCGGGATCTCTCCGAGAGCAGAAGACAGCAGTGGAGAGGTAAAATCAAAGTGGGAACACTCGAGCTGATATCGGAGGATAAACAAAAGGGGGAGGGAGCCAACAGAAGCTAACCAAGGACAGTAATACCCCAAAGGAAAGTGCCCAGTGGCGGGGGACGAGCATTAATGTAGAGCCCATTAAAAACACTTAAAAAGGGCAAAAAGTTCGGAGGAGTAAGTAGTGGAAGGGGGTAGTCGCGGGCACCGGCGCTTGGACCCACTCTCCCAGGAAGGAGTGCCCCAGAGTGGAACTGGTGGGGGATCCAGTCCGCGATTCCTGAACCTGCAGATTTCCGCTCTCTGCAACAACCTGTGGGCCGGGCTCGCACCTGCAAGTGCCTTTTTGAGTGTCTGCGGTGGTTCACGAGCCGCAGTTTTTCCCGGTGTGCGCCCGCCACCGCGACATTCGTGGCGCTCTGCAGAGCCTGAGCGATCCCCGCCCGCGGAGAGAACGCGGGCAACAGGCTGCGCTGTGCGCTGAAATTTCGTGGAGGGGAGTGTGTGTTCTGAACCACACAGAGGGGCGCAGAGACTCGGGCTTCCTGCAACTCAGAGGTCTGAGTGCTTCTGGGCAGATTCATTGCTTGGACTCCCTGAAAAGGTGAAAAGGCTACAAAAGGCCAAAAACCTTCAGAGAGCAAGAGACTGAGAAACCGGTTTCCACAGAGCTCAGCCCCTTGACTGGGGG
>JAPYYJ010003872.1:0-11045 GCA_028533885.1 Nasua narica
CTCTCACCACTCTTGTTCAACATAGTACTAGAAGTCCTAGCAACAGCAATCAGACAACAAAAAGAAATAAAAGGTATTCAGATTGGAAATGAAGAAGTCAAACTCTCTCTCTTCGCAGATGACATGGTACTTTATATGGAAAACCCAAAAGACTCCACCCCCAAACTACTCGAACTCATACAGCAATTTAGTAATGTGTCAGGATACAAAATCAATGCACAAAAATCAATTGCTTTCCTATACACTAACAATGAAAATATGGAAAGGGAAATTAGAGAATCGATTCCATTTACTGTAGCGCCAAGAACCATAACATACCTGGAAGTTTTTTTCTTTCAGCATTTTAAATATATCATGCCACTCTCTTCTTGTCTGCAAAGTTTCTGTTGAAAAAAATCTATTGATAGTCTTATAAGGTTCCCTTGCATGTAACAAGTTGTTTTCTTTTGCTGATTTTAATATTCTCTGCTTGTTTTTGACTTTGGGATTTTAATTATAATGTGTCTTGGTATGGGTTTCTTTGGGTTTCTCTATTTACAACTCTCTGGGCTTCCTGGATCTGGATATCTCTTTCCTTCCCCAAGTTAGGAAAGCTTTCAGTCATTATTTATTCAAAAAAGATTTCTGCTATTTTTTGTCACTCTTCTTCACTATGTGAATGATAGTATGTTTGATATGTCCTGTAGCTTCCTTAAGCTCTCTTAACTTTTTTCATTCTTTTTTTCTTTTTGTTGCTCTGATTGGGTGATTTCCACTGCTGTATCTTTGAGTTGACTTATCCTTTCTTCTGCTTCATCTAATCTGCTATTGAACCCCTCTAATGTATTTTTCAGTTTAGATTAAAATTCTTTAGCTCTTTGACTTCTTTTTGATACTTTCTTTTTTTCTTCTTTTTTAAAGATTTTATTTATTTGCTTATTTGTTTATTTATTTATTGGAGAGGGAAAGAGAGCACGAGCAGGGGGAGGGGCAGAGGGAGAGGGAGAAGCAGACTCCCCACTGATCAGGGAGCCTGATGCAGGCCATGATCCCATGATCATGGGATCATGACCTGAGCCAAAGGCAGATGCTTAACTGACTGAGCCACCCCGGTGCCCCTATTTGATACGTTCTTATTTTCCCATCTCTTTGTTGTACTTTGTACTGTGTTCTTCCAGTCTTCTTGGTGAACATCTTTATGACCATAACTTTGAACTCATTGTTAGGTAAATTACTCATCTCCGTTTCATTAAGGCTTTTTCCTGAAGTTTTCTCTTATTCTTTCATTTGCAATATATTCCTGTTTCCTCATTTTGCTTGATTTTCTGTGTTGGTTTCTATACAGTAAATGAAATAACTACCTCTCTTAGTCTTGAAGGAGTCAACTCATGTAGGAGATGAACCCTGTGTTTCAACCCTGCTCCAGCTCTTTGTTGTCTCTCAAAACTTTGTGCTTGTCCAAGCAGCCTATTATATTTCTAATAGATCCCATAGCTGAGGGTGTGCCAAGACTTATCAGTTTCCCAAAGGACCTCTGTGCCTAGATCAGACTGACTGGAAGCTAAACCCTGAGACATCAACTTTAAAAATATGCAAATATATACATTCCCATGGAACTGCAAGCAAAGCCCCGCTGGCCACCAGAACCAAGCAATCAAAAGGGGCCCCTAGATGGCAGCCACAAAATTCAGAGCACCAGATATATGCCCAAGTTCCCATCTAGGAGATGCTGGTACTCTAGAGCATGGCAAAGAAAGCACAAAGATGATGCTTACCAGTCTCCATCCCCATGTTTTCCAGCAGGCTTCTAGACATGTGTGTGAAATTAGATGCCTGTGCTCAGGTTGATGTTTTAATATAAGGTGAGCCTCCTTTACTTTAAGTCTGGGTGCAGTCAGCTCCCTCTGAGCTTGGCCCTGGGGCGGATGAGATCAGGAACAAGGTAAAGCTGCCTATTCTCACTGCTTTCATCCAACATAGTATTGAAAGTCCTAGTCACAGCAATTAGGCAAGAAAAAGAAATAGAAGGCATTCATATTGGAAAGTAAGAAGTAAAACTGTCACTATTTGCAGATGAGATGGTATTATATGTAGTAAACCCTAAAAAACTGTTAGAAAAAAAGACCAATTCAGTAAAGTTATGGGACACAAAATCAATACACAAAAACTTGTTGTTTCTATACACTAATAAAGAACTATCAGAAAGAGAAATTAAGAAAGCAATCCCATTTACAACTGCACCAAAAAGAATAAAATACCTATGAATAAACTTAACCAAGGAAGGGAAAGACCTATATACTGAAAAATATAAGACACTAATGAAAGAAATTGAAGACTACACAAATAAGTGGAAATATATTCCATGCTCGTGGATTGAAAGAATTAATATTGTTGAAATGTCCATACTACCCAAAGCTATATACAGATTCAATGCAATCCCTATCAAAATTCCAATGCCATTTTTCACAGAAATAGAAAAAACAATCTTAAAATTTATATGGAGCCATAAAAGACCGTGAATAGCCTAAGAAGTCTGGAGAAAGAACAAAGCTGGAGGCATTGCACTCCCTGATTTCAAACTTTATTACAAAGATTTAGTAATTAAAACAGTGTGGTATTGATATAAAAATAGACACATAGATCAATGAAACAGAGACTTAAATTAATGGAACAAAATAGAAAGCTCAGAAATAAACCTATACATATATAGCCTCTTTTTGACATGCAAAGGAATGAAACTAGACCACTATCTTATACCATTCACAAAAATTAACTCAAAATGGATTAAAGACTTGAACATAAGACCTGAAACCATAAAACTCTTAGAAGAAAAGATAGGCAGTAAGCTCTTTGGCATAGGACTCGGTGATGATTTTTTTAATCTGACACCAAATGAAAAAGCAACAAAAACTAAAAAGCTTTTGCACAGGGAAGTAAAACATCAACAAAATGAAAAGGCAACCTACTGAATGTAAGAAGATATTTGTAAAGTATATATCTGATAAGGGATTAATATCCATATATTTAAAGAATGCCTACAACTCGATTGCAAAAATAATAATAAAAAAAAAACCTGATTGAAAGTGGGCAGATCTGAACAGACATTTTTTCAGAAAAGACATACAGGTGATTGGCTCGTACATGAAAAGATGCTTTACATCATTAATCATCAAAACCACAATGAGATATCATCACACACCTATTGGAATGGCTATTATCAAAAACACTAGGGGCACCTGGGTGGCTCAGTGGGTTAAAGCCTCTGCCTTCGGCTCAGGTCATGATCTCGGGGTCCTGGGATCGAGCCCCGCATTGGGCTCTCTGCTCGGCACAGCCCCTCTCTCTCTGCCTGCCTTTCTGCCTACTTGTCATCTGTCTCTCTCTGTCAAATAAATAAATAAAATCTTTAAAAAAAAACACTAGAAATAACAAATGTTGATGAGAGTGTGGAGAAAAGGAGTTCTTATGTATTTATTGGGAATGTAAATTGGTACAGCCACTATGGAAAATAGTGTGGAGCTTCCTCAAAAAATTAAAACAGAACTACCATCTGTTCTAACAATTCCACCTCTGGGTATTTATCCAAAGAAAATGAAAACATGAACAAAAAAAGATATAGACACCCCCATTTTTATTGCAGCATTATTTGTAATAGCCAAGATATGGAAACAAACTAAGTATCCATTGACGGGTAAATGAATAAAGAAAATGTGGTGTATATATAGGGGCACCTGACTAGCTCAATCAAAAGAGCACACAACTCTTGATCTCAGGGTCATGAATTTGAGCCCCATGGGTATAGAGAGTACTAAAAAAGACATAAATGAGTTAAAAAAAAAGAAATTGTAATGTTATTCAACCACAAAAAAGAATGAAATCTTGCCATTCGTAATCCATCGATGGACCTGAGATTCTACAAATCCAACAAGCTTCCAGGTAATGTTGATGCTTCTGATCTGAGGACCATACTCTGGTCTGAGGACCATACTCTCTCCTTTTCTAGACCATACAGTGGGCATCCTGCCCAAAGGATCACATAGCACAAGCTTTGTCAATGAGTCCATCTTCCTGATTATAGCCCACATTACTGGTGTGCATACCACAAATACTGAGGTCCACTCCAAGGAGTAGCTATTTGAGGGTGAGGTGACAGAGCTTAGACATGCAGGGATGTCCATGACTGCATATGAAAATCCCCATGGTGTGAGATGATGAAGGAGGGGGCACAGGAAGAAAAGAAGGAGGTGTACTAGGAGTGGGTGGGAGGTTAGTGGGCAAGGTCTGGCTCTCCCCACACTGCCAAATTCCAGTAGGAATCCAGAAGAAGTCCAAGAATTCTGTTTCAGCCTGGCCATGTAGTTTGTTATGAAGGCAACTTCATCAAGGTAAGAGGACAGTACAAATTTTATTTCATAGTTTAATATGATAATAGTTTGTTAAATATTTAGGCAAATAGTATGTGAGCCTCCCTTCTTATTGCCTGCCCTGACTTGGGCCACGCAATGTTAGGGGCAGGTCCCTACAAAGATTTGCTTCAAGCCAGACCAAGAGTCCTGTGGGAGCTAGAACTGGCCAGAACAAAATTTCACCAGGAATGTGCAGAAACTCTGGCAAAGATGTGCAGTGGGAGGCTTAAGCTAACATCTGGATGATATTTAAATGTTTGGAAAATATCAAAATATGATAAGGCAAAACATGATAAGACTGTATGTACTTGATAGAAGGATGGCCTCATCCCCAGAAGACTTACATCACATTAGAGAGGATGTAATCAAAGATAAGTAATACCTTAGCAACAATTTATGTTGATATGCTGATATCAGTATATGATATGATATACTGAATATAGACACACTTATATATGTGTTCATATGTGTGAATATATGTGTTCAATAGTTCCTATATAGGAATTATTATCTTATATCTATATTAACTATATCAAGAACTGTTGAACACGCAGGCAAATTAAATAACATCTAAAATGATTAGGGCATTGCATTAGTTTTCTAGCTAATAGAGAAATGGCAAAAACTAGAGAGAATTGCCAAGTATTATTTCAGTGGATCTGTATGCCAAGTATTATTTCAGTGGATCTGTACTTGACCTTTCAACGTGAAGGGTGGCAACAAGATTCCCAAACCATAGTCACACCTCTGTGTACACAGAGAACCAGAGTGCAAAATATTCTTTTCTTCACAAAGCCAGTGAAAGTCTAACAGATCAAATTTGGAACATACTTGCTGTTAATATCCACCAGATTTTCTTTCTTAGTGGCTAAATGCAGTGGCTATTAGAGACCAAGATTCGCCAGGTCAGTTAGGAGCAGTATCAAGTGTGAAGAGCCTTGCCCCAGAAGTTAGAGCCCCCTGGATTTTAATCTCAACTCCGACTGTAATGAGCTAAGCAATCCAGGGAAGCTGTTAAACCTCTCTGTGACTCCTCTTTAAACTAACATGACGGGGCGCCTGGGTGGCTCAGTGGTCAAGCCTCTGCCTTTGGCTCAGGTCATGATCTCAGGGTCCTGGAATCGAGCCCCACATCGGGCTCTCTGCTCAGCAGGGAGCCTGCTTTCCCCCTCTCTCTCTGCCTGCCTCTCTGCCTACTTGTGATCTCTCCCTCTCTCTGTCAAATAAATAAATAAAATCTTAAAAATAATAATAAACTAAAAATAAATAAATAAATAAATAAACTAACATGACTATGAGGGCTTCAGCACAAACATTCTGTGGCGTCTACAAATATATTATTGTTTTCATTTTTGAAGTACCGCTGCTGATGGTTGGATTTTCTGTCGCCAAAAGAACTAACACATATCACAGAGTCAAAGAGAAAACAGAAGTTGATTCTCATTTTTGCTGATGAGAATATTGAGGTTCAAGTTCAGAAAGAATCTGTACCAGTTAAGGCTCACATATACAGGGGAAATTTATTGATTTGAAATTAGAAGGCCCATGAATAGGCAAGGTTTTCAGGTGTTCATCCTTCTAGGTTCAAGTTCAAAGAAAAGTCACTCACTCTGCTGTCTAGGATCTTGTTTGAATTTCCCAGAAGTCCCATGAGGTAGGTATTATTATTCCTCTTTATTAAATACAAATACCTATTTCATAGACTTGTGTTGAATCTAAAATAAGGTGATGCATAAAAAAAAGCATTCAGCACAATCCCTGGCACAAAGGAAATATCAGCTATTATATATATTTATATATATTATTATATATAATACATTACATATATTTTATTGTGTATGCTAGTGGACTTTAAATTGTGCTCCAAGGAAAATAAAAGTTTCCATGGGTTCCAAAAACAATGACGTATCTGTCATCAGTAATGAGAATTACTGAATAATGAGTCCAATTGTTAATTTTTTGAAATGTATTTTATGTATTTATATGTTCTGTGTAAAACTTTGCTTGAAAAAAAATGGATTTGATGGCTAAAAATATATTTAAAAGCCACTGATGTGTTCCAATCCATTAATTTATGAATTATAAAACTGAATCACAAAGAGCTGAAGTTCTTAAATTCTCTGCTTTGAACATCTTAATAAATCTGTTAGTACATACTTGGTTGCAAGTAACAGAAAATCCAAATTAACTGGCTTAAATAATAAAGGCAAATTATCAGTCACATAACTAACAGAAAGGCCTATAAGTAGGGCCTATTTCCCAGTTGGACTGATTTAACAGCAGCTCAGTGATGTCATCACTTCCTGTCTGTCCTCTTTGCCTCCCCATCAGATTTATCTTGTCCCTGGCTTCCCTATGATGCAAAATGGCCGCAACTATTCCAGGCTTGAAGACCATCCCAGGCTCTCCAGAAAGAAAGAGTGCTGACATGTCAGCATGCCATGTGAGAATTCTAACATTCACCTTGATTGGACCGGTTTGGGCCATGTGTTTACTTCTGAGCCAGTTACTGTGTCCAAGGATATTCAATATGCCATTCAGGGCACAACCTTGAAGTTGAGTGGGATGTTGTTCACCTTCCTCCAAAGCACACAGGCTGTGAATGGGGTGTATGCTCAAACAAAAACCTTGCTACCATAAGGAAGAGAGGGAGAGGGAACAAAGGCTAATACAGCCTAAAATATGTGGTTTGGGGTAAGTTACTTCCCTTCCCCTATTAAATAAGATATTGGACTTGATCAGGGATCTCAAATGTTTATATGCATAAAAATTGCCCAGGTTACTCATAAAAACTGCCGGTTCAAAGACCCCATGCTAGGCAAGGGTCTTGCACATGCCAAGGACATGTGCCCATTTATGAACTGTTTGTTACTGCTCTGTAATGAGGTAAGGAGCTCATTCCAGAATACGGATCAACCGTGACACTCAGCACATTAATTCAGCTAATTTTTTTCAGTACCTGTTATGTGCCAGGAACAGTTCTTGACAATTGTGCATCAGTAAAATGAGTAAAAACAAAACCCAAAAACCTATGCCCTTGCAAAATTTGTCCTAGCAAACCTAAATTAACCCAGTTTCCCATCATTGTAGGTATAGAGCATAAAAGAAACATTGAGTTAGGAAATACAGTAGAATGATATGTAGTACAATTTAGTTAGAAAACAAGCTTTTTTTAAAAAAAATATAAGATTTCCTTGATGAAAAAAGCAGTACATTGATAAATGGATCACAGTAGAGTTTCATTCTCCAATTACAGTGATTATCAGAGGGCAGCATCTCTGCAGACACCGATAACCAGGGAATAGAGAAGGTGAGTCACAATGAGACATAAAAGGGTCCAACACATGGGGGACCACAAGGCACTAGATGCTGCAAAATCTTACCCTTTAGGCAGCAACATGGAGAAAGTGAGGAAAGGAACAGTTTACATGGCCCTGGGGACTTTTTCCCTTGTTATGCCATTGTTGCCAACCAGATACTTCCTTAATATGATGCTCTGGGATTAGGTGGCTGATTCACAGGGAATTTAAATTCAGAAATGGCCCCATGCCACGGATGAAGGCTGGGCAACAGGGCAAACTGGTACTGATCCTTGTTTTCTTTAGCTCTCTTGTTGGAGCACATCCTTTGTGACAAATCATATATCCTTCCATTTGTATGTTCCTCTGGGGTATGTTATATTACAAAACATTTTTCAGCGATAATATTTCAAAGTTCTGTTGGAATAAGATAAAGGGGCTTAAATTTAGAAAATTAGATTATTAGATTTACCAATTTCAGTATCCTTGTATTTTAGAGTTAGATGATTCGAGAAGCAGTGTTGAGTGATGTAAAAAGCCCAGACCCTGAAGATAAACAGATGTGAGTCTCAATCCTAGTTCTGTCCATTCAACTGTGTCACTTGGGCCTTATTTTATAAATGTTGGTAATATTCGTATTTACTTCTTAAGGTTGTTGTGAGAATAATAGGAGCAATTCATTTAAAGCACTTAGCACAATGCCCAAGCACTTAATAATCCAAATTAAACATAAACCAAAAAATCTAATCAGCAAGTTGAGATTTTAATAGATATAGCAGGCATACTGGGAGTAGCAAAGATCTAGGTTAGTATAAGAGACATCCTTTTATTCTCTTTCTGATAACCATACTCCAGTTTTTCTCTCAGAAATCACCCACGTCTGCCCCTCCCCCAATCCATACGTTTAAGGATGAGTTGATGCCACCCCCAGATTCATGACTAAAGCCTGATGGGTCAGGTCATTGTATGACACCGCCATTGCAATAGCTTTAGGGATGAGAACATGACCCAGTTGCAGTCAATGACAATTTTTCTGGGAAAGCTGAGAGAGAGAAACCTAACCTTATTCTGTTGAACTTGAAGCTTGAAGAAGGTGCCCATGGCTTTTGGCAGTCTTTGCCCCAGATGGGGGGAGAGGAGATGCAAGGAAGCCAACACAGAGAAAAGCAGAGCACAATGATGAAGAGAAAGAGTCCTGATGACATAATTTGATGCCTAAATTCACCTATGCCAAAGTTTTAGTTAAATGAGACAGTAAGTTCCCTTTTTGGCTTACATTATCTTTGCAATCAAAAGAGCCTAAACTGATAAATCCACAGATGCACATTGTAACATACTCGTATTAGAAAATAGACCTAGAAACTCTCCAGCTAGTTTTCTGAGGCTGTTACATAAGTAATGAGGGGATAGGGGAAGCATATCATCATCTCGATGAATACAAAAAAGATTTAATAAAATTCAGTATCCATTGATGATTTAAAAAAAAAAGAACTCTTAAAAAATCAAGACTAAAAGGAACCTTCCTTAATCTTAATCTGATAAATGGTATATGAAAAAAAAAACAGCAAATAGTCAACTGAATGAATCATTAAAGTCTTCCCCTTGAAGATTGGAAACAAGGCAAAGACAGTTCTATTCATAACTTCTACTTAATGTTGTTGAGTATTCTCGAGGCCCTAGATAGTGTGATAAAGCAAGACAAATAAAAGACACAACAATTAAAAAGAAGAAAGAATTAGTTTACAGATTGTATAATAATGGCATAAAAATCCAAAGGAATCTACTTTGTGTTATTAGGGTACTGAGAGATTTTAGCGAGATTACTAGGATATAAAGTCAATAAAGAAGAATAAACAACATTTCTGTGCCAAAAAAAAATAGAAAATAAAATTTGAAAATGTGATGCCATAACCAATAGCATTGTTACTATTAAGTACCTAGAAACAAATTGTTTTAAAATTATACAAGACTTCTACAGAGAAGATTATAAAATTATATTGAGGTATATTAAAGAAGACCTGGTTTAAAAAAAAAAAAAAACCTGGTTAAATGGGAAGATACACCGTATTCATTGGCCAAAACGCACAACAGAATTTGGGGATTTTGTTCTGTATTGTTTTGTTTTAGAACTTGACAAGCTGATTTTTTTAAGCTTCTAAACAAATTTATTTCTTACAGTTCTGGAAGCTATGAAGTCTAAGATCAAGGCACTAGTATGGCTGAGTGAGGGCTCTTCTCCAGGTCCCTTACTGCCAACCTCTGTGTCTTCACAAAGTGGAAAGGGGCAAGCAAGCTCTCTGGAGCCTCTTTTAATAAAGGCACTAATGCCATTCATGAGATCCCACCCTCATGACCAAAGCACCTTCTAAAGGTCCCACCACTCAACAAAGGCCTCCCCCCTACTCAACTTGGGGGTTAGGTTTTCAACATGAATTTGGGGGATGGAGGGAGGACACAAACATTCAGACCATAGTAGCTAACAAGTGCTAGACATCTATCAGTGTCAGGGGGAGGGACAGATGGTGAGGTTTTAAGTGAGGTGGTCATTTGAAAATGCCCATAAATTTACAACTTCTCACTTCAAGAGTAGAGCTTAATTCCTCTTACCACTGAGAGTTGTTAGTAACTCCCTTCTAACAAACAGAATAAGGCAAAACAACAGTATTTCACTTCTAAGGTCAGGTCATTAAAAGGTATGTGGCTGCCTCTTTGCCTTCCCTCATGTGGGTCACTCTGGGGAAGCCAGCTGCTACGTCATGAGGATACTCAAGCTGCCCTTGTAAAGGCCCACAAGGAGAGGAACAGAGGCCTCCAGATAATGGTCACTGACAAGCTGATTTTAAAACATATGTATATGGTAATCCAAAGGACCAAAAATATCCAAGGCAATTTTTTAAAAATATTTTTTTACTTATTAGAGAGAGCACAGAGCAAGTGAGAAAAACACGAATAGAGAGAGAAAGAGGGAAAAGGAGAAGCAGACTCCCCACTGAGCAGGGCCCAACGTGGGGCTCGATCTCAGGACCCTGGGATCATGACCTGAGCTGAAGACAGACACTTAACCAACCATGCCACCTAGGCACCCTTGTCCAAGATAATCTTAAATAAGATTATCTTAACACAACACACACACACACACACACACACACACACACCCCTAGAAGCACAATGACAGGATTTGCTCCAACAGATACCAAGATATGTTGATATCAAAGCTACAGTAATTAAATCTATGTGGAATTGATACAGTAATAAACAAGAAACGAACAGATAAGAAAAGCATATTCTAAAAAAGGATATATGGACTTTGATTTAGACATAAGTGGCACAGGGCATGAGGAAAAGACAGTTGTTTTTTTTT
>JAPYYJ010003873.1:0-11041 GCA_028533885.1 Nasua narica
CACACACACCGGGGAAAAACTGCGGTTCATGAACCACCGCAGATTCTCAAAACAAACAAACAAAAAAAGGTGTTTGCAGGTGCGAGCCCGGCCCACCGGTTGTTGCAGAGAGTGGAAATCTGCAGGTTCAGGAATCGCGGACTGGATCCCCCACCAGTTCCACAGCTCCTTCCTGGGAGAGTGGGTCGAACCGCCGGTACCCGCGACCACCCCCTTCCACTAGTTACTCCTCTGAACTTTTTGCCCTTTTTAAGTGTTTTTATTTGGTTCTACGTTTATGCTTGTCCTCCCGCCACCGGGCACTTTCCTTTGGGGTATTACTGTCCTTGGTTAGCTTCTGGTGGCTCCCTCCCCCTTTTATTTATCCTCCGATATCAGCTCGAGTGATCCCACTTTGCTTTTACCTCTCCACTGCTGTCTTCTGCTCTTGAAGAGATCCCGGGGTTAGAAATCTTTTTCCTCAGGGTGATTTCATGGGTGTTCAGCGTGTTCTGGTAGATTTCCAGCTCACTTTTGGGGACCGGTTGCTGCAGGATCTCTTACTTCTCCCTCCTTTCTATCTTTTTTTATCCTTATTCTTTCTTTTTGGTGGTGAATCCCAATTGCTCCAAAACCCTCCAGGGTGCACCCTCCCTGGATCGTGGGCGGTATATCCAGCTATATATCCTCTCATCTGCTTCTCATCAAAATGAATAGGAGGAGGAACAGCCAACAGAGGAAAAATCCAGATACTGTACCCTCTCCCTCAGAACTATTGGACATGGACATAAACAGTATGTCAGAAAGGGAATTCAGGGTGACAATTAGTCAGGCAATGGCTAGGATGGAGAAAAACATTAATGAGAACATAGAATCTCTAAAGGCAGAAATGAGATCCAGTATAGCTGATGTAAGAAGCGCTATCAATGAGATCCAATCCAATCTAAATAGTCTAACAGCTAGAGTTATGGAGACAGAGGATAGAATTAGTGATCAGGAGGATAAAATGGTTGAGAAGAAAGGTCGGAGGAGAGCTGGAGCAAACTGCTCAGGAATCCTTAGAACAGACTTAGGGAAATAAATGACGCCATGAAACATTGCAAGGTGAGGATTATTGGAATCCCAGAGGGGGTTGAGAAAGACAGAAGACTAGAAGATACAGCTGACCAGATTCTGAATGAAAATTTCCCCAATCTGAGGAATGGAACAAGTGTTTGTGTCCTAGTGGCAGAAAGAACACCAGCCAAGATCAATGAGTCTAGAAAGTCACCCAGACACAAAATCTTAAAATGTGCAAATTATAATTTTAGACAGGAGGTCCTGAGGGCAGCTAGGGGGAAGAGATTCCTTACATATGGAGGAAGGCCCGTCAGAATAACGTCAGACCTGTCCATAGAAAGCTGGAAAGCCAGAAAGGCCTGGCATGATATATTCAGGGCACTAAATGAGAAGAACATGCAGCCAAGAATACTTTATCCAGCAAGGCTGACATTCAAAATGGATGGAGAGATAAAGACCTTCAAAGACTGGCAAAGATTAAGAGCATGTGACCAAGAGTATGTGACCAGGCCGGCACTCTAGGAAATATTAAAGGGGGTTTTATAAAAGTACCTTAGAACAGAAATTTGCCATCTATAGAAACAAAGACTTCACAGGTAACATGATGTCAATAAACACTTATCTTTCAATAATCATTCTCAATGTGAATGACCGAAATGCTCCCATAAAACGGCACAGGTTTGCAGAATGGATAAAAGGACAGGACCCGTCCATATGCTGTCTACAAGAGACACATTTGGAACCAAAAGATACATCCAGACTGAGAGTGAAAGGATGGAGAACCATCTTTCATGCCAATGGACCTCAAAAGAAAGCTGGAGTAGTGATTCTCATATCAGACGAATTAGATTTTAAGCTAAAGACTGTAGTCAGAGATACAGAAGGACACTACATCATTTTTAAAGGGTCTATCCTCCAAGAAGATCTAACAATTATAAACATTTATGGCCCCAATAGAGGAGCAGCCAACTACATAAGCCAACTGTTAATCAAAATAAAGAGTCATATCGATATGAATACATTAATAGTAGGAGATCTTAACACGCCACTCTCCATAACTGACAGATCATCTAAACAGAAAATCAATAAAGAAACAAGAGCTTTGAATGACACATTGGACCACATGGACCTCATAGATATATACAGAACATTCCACCCTAAAACAACAGAATACTCATTCTTCTCGAACACACACGGAACTTTCTCCAGAATAGACCACATACTGGGCCACAAATCAGGACTCAACCTATACAAAAAGATTGAGATGATTCCCTGCATATTCTCAGACCACAATGCTTTAAAACTGGAACTCAACCACAAGAAAAAGTTTGGAAGGAATTCAAACACTTGGAGGCTAAAGACCTCAAGAATGATGGGATCAACCAGGAAATCAAAGATGAACTTAAACAATTCATGGAGACCAATGAGAATGAAGACACATCGACCCAAAACCTATGGGATATGGCAAAGGTGGTCCTTAGGGGGAAATACATAGCCATCCAAGCCTCACTCAAAAAAATTGAAAAATCTCAAATACACCAGCTCTCTTTACACCTTAAAGAACTGGAAAATCAACAACAAATCAAGTCAACCCCACACACAACAAGGGAAATAATCAAGATTAGAGCAGAGATCAATAAGTTAGAAACTAAAGAAATACTAGAACGCATCAATGAATCCAGAAGTTGGTTTTCTGAAAGAATCAATAAGATCGATAAGCCACTGGTCAAACTAATCCAGAAAAAAAAGAGAGGACCCTAATTAACAAAATTAGGAATGAGAGGGGAGAGATCACGACTAATCCAAAGGAAATAGAAACAATCATCAAAAATTATTACCAACATCTATATGCCAGTAAGCTAAACAACCTAGAAGAAATGGATGCATTCCTGGAAACCTATAATCTTCTGAGAGTGAAACAGGAAGAAATTGGCAACCTGAGTAGATCAATATCTAGTAATGAGATTGAAGCAGTGATCAAAAACCTCCCAAAAAACAAGAGTCCAGGGCCTGACGGATTCCCTGGGGAATTCTACCAAACATTCAAGGAAGAAATAATATCTATTCTTCTGAAACTGTTTCAAAAAATAGAAACAGAGGGAAAACTTCTAGACTCTTTCTATGAAGCCACCATTACCCTGATCCCCAAATCAGGCAAACCCATCAAAAAGGAGAATTTCAAACCAATATTCCTGATGAATATGGATGCCAAGATTCTCAGCAAGATCCTAGCTAATAGGATCCAACAGCACGTTAAAAAGATTATTCATCATGACCACGTGGGATTTATCCCTGGGATGCAAGGGTGGTTCAACATTCACAAATCAATCCATGTGATAGAACAAATCAACCAGAGAAGAGAGAAGAACCAGGTGGTTCTCTCCATTGATGCAGAGAAAGTGTTGGACAAAATTCAGCATCCATTCCTGATTAAAACTCTTCAGAGTAGAGAGATAGAAGGAACATTCCTCAACATCATAAAGTCTATGTATGAAAAGCCCACAGCAAACATCATCATCCTTTGAGATCAGGAACATGACAAGGATGCCCACTCTCACCACTCCTGTTTAACATAGTGCTAGAAGTCCTAGCGACAACAGTCAGAAAACAAAAAGAAATAAAAGGTATTCAAATTGGAAATGAAGAAGTCAAACTCTCTCTATTCTCAGGTGACATGATATTTTATATGGAAAACCCAAAAGACTCCACCCCAAACTACTAGAACTCATACAGCAATTCAGTAATGTGGCAGGATACAAAATCAATGCACAAAAATCAGTTGCTTTCCTATACACTAAAAATGAAAATATGGGAAGGGAAATTAGACAATTGATTCCATGTACTGTAGCACCAAGAACCATAAGATACCTGGGAATAAACGTAACCAAAGAAGTAAAGGATCTGTACTTGAGAAACTACAGAATGCTCATGAAAGAAATTGAAGAAGACACAAAAAGGTGGAAAAGTATTCCATGCTCATGGATCAGAAGAATAAACATTGTCAAAATGTCTATACTGCCCAGAGCAATCTATACTTTCAATGCCATCCCGATCAAATTTCGACCGGCATTTTTCAAAGTGCTGAAACAAACAATCCTAAAACTTGTATGGAACCAGGAAAGATCCCAAATTGCTAAGGAAATGTTGAAAAAGAAAAACAAAGATGGGAGCATCACATTGCTTGATTTCAAACTTTACTACAAAGCTGTGATCACGAAGACAGCATTGTACTGGCACAAAAACAGACACAAAGACAGTGGAACAGAATAGAGAGCCCAGAGGTGGACCTGCAACTCTATGGTCAAATAATCTTTGACAAAACAGACTAAAATATCCAGTGGAAAAAAGGCAGTCTCTTCCATAGATGGTGCTGGGAAAACTGGAAAGCTATATGTAGAAACATGAAAATTGACCATTTTCTTACACCATCCATGAAGATAAACTCGAAATGGATAAATGACCTTAATGTGAGCAGGAATCTTCAAAACCTTAGAGAAGCAGATCCAGTACAAAGAAGGGCCACATGTATTCCAAAGTTCATGGGCCACAGTTACCAAACTGTAGAAAGAACCAAAATGCCCTTCAACAGATAAGTGGATAAGGAAGATGTGGTACATCTATACAATTGAATATTATGCCTCCTTCAGAAAGGATGAATACCCAACTTTTGTATCAACGTGGACTGGACTAGAAGAGATTATGTGGAGTGAAAAAGTCAAGTGGAGAGAATCAATTATCTTATGGTCCCTCTTATGTGTGGATTATAAGGAAAAACATGGAGAGCATTGTGAGAAGGAAGGGAAGTATGAATGGGGGGAATTCAGAGGGGGCAATGAACCATGAGAGACTGTGGACTCTTTGCAACAAACTTTGGAATTTGGAGGAGAAGGGGTGGGAGGTTAGTCGAGCTTGGTGTTGGGGATTGAGAAGGGCATGTATTGCATGGAACACGGGGTGTGGTGCATGAACTATCAATCTTGTAACACCGAAAAAATAAAATAAGCATATTTGGGAAAAAAATAAAAAATATTAAATTTGGCAGGTAATACAGCATAGGGACTATATGCAATGGTATTATAATGGCAGTATATGGTGTCAGATGGTAGGTACACTTGTGGGGAGCATAGCATAATGTATAGAATTGTCAATCACTATGACCCAAAACTAATGTAACATTGTGTGTCAACTATACTTCAATGAAAATATTAAAAAATGGGCTGAAGACCTGAGTAGATATTTTTTCTGACTAAGGCATACACATAGCCAACAGGTATATGAAAATATGCTTTACATCATTAATCTTCAGTGAAATACAAATCAAAACCACAATAAAGTATTACCTCATACCTGTTAGAGTGGCTATTATCAAAATTATTAGAAATAACTAGTGTTGGTTGGACGTAGACATAAGGGAACCTTTATGCACTGTTGGTAAGAATGTAAATTGGTGCAGCTACTATGGGAAACACTATGGACATTCCTGAGAAAATTAAAAATAGGATTACAATATGACCTAACAATTCCACTTCTGGGTATTTACCTGATGAAAACAAAACACTAAATCAAAAAGGTATATATGCCATCTTGTTCACTGCAGCATTATTTGCAATAACCAAGATATGACAACAACCTAAATGTCCATCATAGACGAATGGATAGAGAAATTGTGGTATTGATATATAATGGAATATTATTCAACCATTAAAAAATTAGAAAAATCCTACCATTTGTGACAAGATACATGGATCTAAAGGGTATATGCTAAGCGAAGTGAGCCAGAGAAAGGCAAACATATGATTTCTCTTATGTGTGAAATCTAAGAACAAATAAACAAAAAATCTAAACTCATAGATTCAGAGAACAGATTGATGGTTGCCAGAAGTGGGGAGTAGGGAGTGGGAAAAACGGATGAACTGTTTTTGTTTTTCATTTAAATAAATTGAATAATAACAATAAAACACAAATGTGTGTTGAGTGTGAAGAAATCAGCTTCTCATACAAAGGGGAAAGAAATTCAGTGGTAAGATACTTGTTTAGCAAATAGAACTATTTTTAATGAGCTAGGGAAAATGTTTCAGTGCTCCTGCACATGGTTTCTGCACTAGGCTGAGGAAGGCACACACACTTTCTCCCAGAAAAGTGGTGTTGAGATTCATTACCTTAGGCTGGAGAAGAGGGAAGCCATCTAACTTGCTTATCATTCATTCAGCAAATATTTTTTGAGTGCCTACTATGTGCCAGGCGGCTTTGGGTGTTGTGTCTTTTATTGTCATTCTAAGCCAAGTTTTAAAGAGTTCACTTTGATGTGGGACTATCTGCATCTCCCAGGACAACAGGGCCTAAGATGTGAGGATTTCTGTCTCTGTCCCCTATTTCTCTTCTTTTCACCTTTCTTTCCTCCCCCATTTCTCACCTTAGCTATCTTGTGTGTCTGCTGGCTAAGGATGGGCATCTTTCCCCTAGAGATGCACAACCTGACTCAACTGTAGATCTGATGTCATATAAATATTCAAAATGGAACCAGGGCAGGAAGGCTTGTACTTACTCAGGGCACAGGATTTTGCTTTAGGCAGGAGAAGTCCTTAGAGATAGACTTGATGGTCCTCAGAGAGGTGACAAATGAATGATTGCATTTTAGCTTTGGAAACTATTTTTCACCAACAATTTCCTTGTCTACCAGTTTATGAGACCATAAATAGCCCTTGTGTGCATAATGAATTCTGACATCATAAGTCTGTGGAACTTAAAAACAGCAGGTTAGCCAGAACTTTTATTAGCAGTACACCCTGAGGTTGCACAAATAGCCCTTCACCACTCAAATGTTCTGTTATAAACTTTACTATAAAACATTCCCTGGCCTTTCCTGTCTTCAGTGAGGCCACTTTTTCATGGTGCAAATAATTTCCTCCCCCATGCCCTAAGGATTGTTAAGATATTTCATACAAAACTCGGTGCACATGCATATCTTCCATTTTAGCTGTGGGGCAAGGCAGTTTTTAGGAGAGGCTGTGTAACCCTAAGCTAAGAGGGTGACAGAACAAGAGCTCATTTCTTAGGTCTCTGACAAAGCTTGATGACCTCTATCTTCTCTCTTGCAATTTGTCCCCAACCTGGGAACTGTGACATTTTGGAAATTTTATTTGAACGAGTGAAGAAAATATAAGTTGAAAGATAAGTGGAGGAAGAGTGGAAATTGGTAACAACATGTTAATTCTTTGTCTTCATTGTTCTTAATCTTTTTGTGTGTGTGTGTGTGAAGTTGAAAAGTTTCAAAGGAACGAGGACTGAAAACTAATAATTTTCTCAAAAGTGGAGAAATCCTCTTAGAACCAACAGTAATGAAAACACAGAAGGGATTGAAGTCATCAGATTTTCACCATCAAGCTTGGATTTCCAATCCTGGAGGCCCTCCGGCACACATATGAAGAGAGTTGGAATGATTGTTGGAGTTTATAAAAATGAGTCTTGGGCCCCTGGGTGGCGCAGTTGGTTGAACGACTGCCTTCGGCTCAGGTCATGATCCCGGAGTCCTGGGATCGAGTCCCACATCGGGCTCCCAGCTCCATGGGGAGTCCGCTTCTCACTCTGACCTTCTCTCTCTCACTCTCTCTCTCTTTCCTAATAAATAAATAAATAAATAAAATCTTAAAAAAAAAAGTTTAAAAATGAGTCTTATTGATATCTATGAGGTATTGATCACAAAATGTCCAAAAATTACATATAAACCACTTAGAATTAGTTTATTATGAGCGAGCATAAATCCTTCTTTCTTCTATCTAACTTGATAGTGTTTCTCATTTAAAATATTCAAAGTCTGTTTTGCAATTCCAAGATTATAAAATGGCTTTTAATCTTCATTTTAAAATAGGAAATGTATGCCCAAGGGTCCATCCTCTAAGAAAACATCTTTATGAGGTGTGGACAGGGGAGGCTAGCTTAAGACTGGAAGTGGGGGTGGAAGCCACGGGCACCCGAGCCCTTGGGGTCATCGCCAACACAAGTCCCCAGTGCGTTGGACTGTTTCTTAGGTTGGCTGCCTGGCTGGGACATGTCTCCCACACTTGTTTTTCCAGTGATGACCCCCCCTGGTGAGGTGAGGGGTTCACTGGTAATGGGCTTCTACCACACAGTGGAAAGCCTGGAGGCAGCCCCTCCATCTTTTGTCCTATTGTATTTGGCTTCTGATGACACAACCAATGATCGTTCATTCAGTGTCTTCTCTATTCTCTTGACATATTCATTTTTGCTTCAATCATTCTCATGTAAAATATTTTGTTTAAAAATTCTTATGTTTTTCCCATTTTGATTTAGAAAAAACACTAGCTTTTCAAGGATGTTATTCCTTGTGTTATTTTACTTTTATTACATTGATGAAAGTTTGTTAAATTCCTTATTTTAAAAAGAATTTCCTTTGTGTCAGGGACAAAGAGAAAGAACAACAACAACAACAACAACAACAAAAAAACAACCAACCAACCAACCAACCAACCAACCAACCAAACAAACAAAATCAAAGCTTTCCTGCTTTTCTAGATTATCACAATTTGAGTGTGAAAATAAGATTCTCAAATACTTTTGATTTGGAATAAAACTCAGATGAATAGTCGTCTAGCCATGGACCCTTCTCTAAAGCAGAGGGAAGATTCTAGGTGAACTCCAGAAGGTATCTGAATTTCCTTTATTTCTTTTGTCTGGATTTGTGTCTCTGTGATCTGTGCGTATGAGGTACTGCTGTCCTCTTTCTTTAAGAATATGTCTTGTCTTGGAAAGTCCTGCAAGCTCCACAATAATTTTGTTGTTGTCATTGACTCAAGTGCTAAACTCTTAGCCATTGATCTTGCCAATGAGCCTCTATGCATATGAGACGTTTAACTCCTTGGTCATCCCTCTACGGAGTTCCAATTCTGAGCACAGGTGTGTTAGCTGGGCTGAGGGGCTTTCCTGCACTTGGGAGCCATACTGTGAGCTTTCACTTCACAGCTACTTATTTACTGCTGCCTGAGTCTTCAAAACCAGAGCAGACCAAGTAAGGCGGGGATCTGAAATATCTGAGACTTCATCTACTTAGTTACTGAAATAGGGAAGCATATTAAAAAAAAACAAATTTATTTCCTTTTTCCTTTTTTTTAATGAAATCTTTTTTCAAGTTTCATTGTTGCTGAATAGGTTATCTGTAGGTCAGTGGGTTTCCAGGTTGCTTGGATTTCCTAAAATTGTGCTTGTGCCTGAATGTGGCACAAGAGATTGTGGGCTGCTCTGTGAAACGGGAGGGCCCACTGAGGCCGGCACAATGCTGCTATTCCTGTTTCTCTCTGTTGCTCCAATGGAGGTATTTTAGGGCTCCATAAATATTTAAGAAGAATAAAATCAGCAGACAAAAATCCTGGACATCTTAAGCTTCTGGCCAATTTTGTGGAGTTCAGAACGTTTTTTTCTTTTCTTTTCTTTTCTTTTTTTTCTTTTCTTTCTTTTCTTTTAAGATTCTTTTTTTTCCATGACCTTTAAGGAGCTGGCTACATCTTGCAGTACTTTTCCTTTTGATGAATCATTTTCCAGATACAATGTGTGGATGACTTTCAGTTTAGATACAGAGGCCATATAACTCCAGATGCAGATGCAGATGTTATGAGTTCATGGAATAGAAGATATAAATGTCCTGACTTAGCTGTATGCCTTGAGAAGCATCCGTTTTTTGTTTTGTTTTGTTTTTTTATTTAGAGAGAGGGCAAGAGAAAAAACCCGCACCAGATTTGCTTAATTTCCTGCTTTGAGCACTTATGCTTTAAAGGCGTTCATTTACATTTGAAATTGAATCATGTGATATCATATGTGGGGAAATTTTGACCAAAAAACATTTTCCTTTAATCTGCACATGCTGCAGATTGTCAAAGTGTGAGCTCACACGCAAATTATCGCCATGCAAGTCTGTAGTCCATGCATGGCACAGTTTAAACTTTACTGGGTTAGCAATATCATAAATCGGTCCTAAACCCCTTTCTGAAAACGATACTTTAAAAATTTATTTAGTTCTCTTATCTTTAAAGTAAAGGCAAAATAAATAAATAAAGTTCATGGAGTTATTTCATTATCACCAAGAACATAATTTGTGGCTTAATAATTCCATCATGTAATCATCTTTTGGGTCTAATGCTTTGGGCTCCTTTGTATGAGAATACAAATTTGTTATTTTTTATTATTCATTTGTTATTATGAAATTGTAGAACTGAGTTGATTTAAAATAGGATGTTTTGATTTTACTATTTTTCATCTCTGTAATGCTGGTCAATGTACAAGCGAACACTTGTAAAGCTTTCATATTTTCAGCAAATATATATTGAACCATTGCTACATGCCAGGAACCTTTGATAAGTGCTATAGATTTAGAGGTGAATAAGGTAGATGTGTTTGCTGCCTGGCTTGCATTGAAAAAATGTAAGGGATCCTAAAGGTCTAACAGGAGAGACAGCGTTCTACCATACAATATCATTTGAGCCTTAACTTTCAGTACCTTAGAAGGTGATTATATTTGAAGACAGGTCTTTAGAGAGGTAATTAAATTAAAATGAAGTCATATGGGTGGTCTCTAATCTGATCTGACTGATGTCCTTATAAGAAGAGGAGATTAGGACATAACTGTACAAAGAGGGAAGACCTTGTGAGGACACAAGAAGAAGACAGCTCCTATGAGCCAAGGAAAGTCTTCAGAAAATACAATGGAAAGGAAAGGAAAGGAAGAAAGAGGGAAGGAAGGAAGAAAGAGGGAAGAAGGGAAGGAAGGAAGGAAGGAGAGAGGGAGGGAGGGAGGAAGGAAAGAAAGAAGGAAGATGGAAGAAAGAATGGAAGAAAGAGGGAAGGAAGGGGGAGGGGGGGCAAGATGGCGGAGAAGTAAGAGATCCTGCAGCAACCGGTCCCCAAAAGTGAGCTGGAAATCTACCAGAACACGCTGAACACCCATGAAATCACCCTGAGGAGAAAGATTTCTAACCCCAGGATCTCTCCGAGA
>JAPYYJ010003874.1:0-11038 GCA_028533885.1 Nasua narica
GAATGCAACCTGATGCAGCCATTCTGGAAAGCTGTACAGAGGTTCCTCAAAAAGTTAAATAGAATTGCCCTTTGATCCTGAAGTTGCAATGCTAGGTATTTACTCAAAGAATACAAAAATACTAATTCAAAGGGATACATGTTCCCCAAGGTTTATAGCAGCATTATTTACTATAGCCAAACAATGGGAACAGCCCACCATCAGATTCATCCATCAGCTGATGAATGGATAAGGAGTATGTGGTATATTTTATATATATAATGGAATAAGAGGCAGACGTAAAACATGATTCTTGCCATTTGACACAGATGGAGGTGAAGAATATTATGTCAAGTGAAATAAGTCACTCAGAGCAAGATTACTACCGTATGATTTAACTCATATGTGGAATTTAAGAAACAAAAGAATGAGCAAAGGGGAAAAAAAAGAGAGAGAGAGGCAAACAAAGAAACAGACTCTTCACTTCAGAGACCACACTGCTGGTTATGAGAGGAGAGATGATGGAAGATGGGGAAATAGTTGATGGGGATTGAGGAGGGCACTTCTGATGGGCACCAGGCATTGTATGGATGTGTTGAATCACTATATTGCACACCTGAAAGTAGTATTATACTTCATGTTAACTACCTGGAATTTAAATAGAAACCTAAATAAGGAAAAAAAAAATAAAGGGTAATAAATAAATAAATGAAGTCCATTTGTTGAAAAAAAAAAACACCTCTTGTTGTAATGTTAAGTAGTTAAAAAAAAACAAAAAAGAAATGTGAAAGCAAGTGAATAATAAAATTAAAAAAAAGAGAAAGAGAATAAGAAAGAGAAAAAAAAACTTGTATCTATGAAATATACAGGTTTGAGGGTATTACTAGGAGCTTAATATGTTGATTTCCCCTCGTGTTGGGGGTTTAAAATTTTATGGGGACCGTGTAGTTGTAGTCCTTTTGTTTTTTGGCTGGTCTTCTGGGAGAGGGGCCTGCCGTGATGTTTTCTAGTCAATCTTGCTTGGGTTGAGTCACACTGCCCCCCAATCAAGGGGCTGAGCTCTGTGGAATCCGGTTTCTCAATCTTTTGCTCCCTGAAGGTTTTTCACCTTTTGTAGCTTTTTCACCTTTTCAGAGAGTCCAAGCAGGGAATCTGCCAGTAGGTACCCAGACCTCTGCAATACAGAGAAGCCTGAGTCTCTGCTCCCCTCTGGGTCGTCCAGAATACACACTCCCCTCTGCAAAATTCTACTCACACCGCAGCCTGTCACAGGTGGTGCACACCCCCGGCCACCGTTCAGTGGCTCTGAGTGTGCTTTCCGGGCTCCAGGCCCACAGAGGCTGTGCTAATCTCCTGCCAGAGATTAGGCCGCCTGCCCACATTCTCTCTGGGCCCTGCTGGGAGCACCCAGACTCTGCCGTGCAGGCCTCGAATGTCTTGCAGTCGGAGGTCCACTCAGTCCAGAGAGCACTGCACACAGAGAAAAGCTGCAGGTTCCTGGACCACACCAGACTCTCTAAGGCGCTTGCAGGAGTGTGCCCCACCCACAAAATGGTGCAAGGAGTGGAAAGCTGCAGGTTCATGAACCACGGACTTACCTCCCCACCAGTCTCTCTTTGAGGCGAGTGGTTTCCTTCCTGGGAATGTGGGCTCAGGTCCATGCCCACGACCACCCCATTCCACTAGTTGCTCCTCAGAACCTTTTTCTCTTTTTAAGTGTTTTTTTTTTTAAAGATTTTATTTATTTATTTGAGAGAGAGAGCGAGAGAGAGCATGAGAGGGGAGAAAGTCAGAGGGAGAAGCAAACTCCCCGTGAAGCTGGGACCCCGATGTGGGACTCGATCCCAGGACTCCGGGATCATGACCGGAGCCGAAGGCAGTCACTTAACCAACTGAGCCACCCAGGCGCCCTCTTTTTAAGTGTTTTTAACTGGATTCTACGTTAATGCTGGTGCCCCACCCCCAGGCACTTTCCTTTGGGGTATTACTGTCTTTGGGTTGGTTCTGGTGGCTCCCTTCTCCTTCTGCTTATCCTATGATATAGGTCTGACCATTCCCACTCTGCTTTACCACTCCACTGCTGTCTTCTGCTCCCGTAGAGATCCAGAAGTGAGAAATCTTGCTCCTCAGGGTGATTTCATGGGTGTTCAGCATGTTCTGGTAGATATCCAGCTCACTTTGGGGGACAGGTTGCAACAGGATCTCCTACTTCTCTGCCATCTCGCCCCCCTGATCTGAGATCTTTACATTTGTAAAGCACATGGCTGATGAAGAACTTGTGTATAAAACATATAAAAACTCTGAATTATAAATAATTAGCATATATATAATAAAAGATTTGATCTGGAAGTTAACTCAAAAGCAATTAAATGATAAGCAAACCTGTTATCAGTTTGAGTGATACAAATCAAATTTAAATTATATAACATACCACAACACATCTGTTAGAATAGCTATAATCCAAATAACTAGCAATACTAAATGCTGGCCAAGTTGGGAATGCAAAATGGTACAGCACTTTCAAAGGCAATTTTGGAATTTTTTATTAAGTTAAAGAAGGACTTATAAAAACAAGCAATCTTACCCCTAGATATTTACACAATGAATGTATAACATAGTGTTGGAAGATAGCACAAGATTTAAAATATATATACACATGAGACCATACTGATAAATGGTTTAACAAATAAATAGGGAAGGGACAGGGGTGCCTGGGTGGCTCAGTGGGTTAAGTCTCTGCCTTTAGCTCAGGTCATGATCTCAGGTTCCTGGGATTGAGCCCCACATTGGGCTCTCTGCTTAGCAGGGAGTCTGCCTCCTCTCTCTCTGCCTGCCTTTCTGCCTACTTGTGATCTCTCTCTGTCAAATAAATAAATAAAATCTTTAAAAAATAATAGGGACGGGACAAAAATTCCTTATAGGATCCCAAATAATAAATATGTAGATACTCATTTCCTGAAGGTGGAGCTTAGACCCTTATCCTTTTGGGTGTGGTTCACTGTTAAAAATAAGATATGAAGGGGCTCCTGGGTGGCCCAGTCATTTCAGGATCAGACTTTTGGTTTCTGCTCAGGTCATGATCTCAGGGTCATTGGATCAAGCCTTGCATCAGGCTTCACAGTCAGTGTGGGTCTACTTGAGATTTTCTCTCTCTTTCCCTCTCCTTTTGCCCCTCCCCATCTCTCAAATAAATAAATAAAAATCTTTTTTAAAAAATAAAAATAGGGTATGGAAAGTGGTGACTTTAAAATGGAGAAATCCTGGGGTCCCTGGGTGGCTCAGTCAGTTGGGCGTCTGCCTTCAGCTGAGGTCATGATCCCAGGGTCCTGGGTTCAAGCCTGGCATTGGGCTACCTGTTCCACATAAACCTGCTTCTCCCACTCCCCCTGTTTGTGTTCCTGCTCTTGCTGTGTCTCTCTCTGCCAAATAAATAAATAAAATCTTAAAATAAATAAGCGAACAAACAAATAAGTAAATAAAGAAATCCTGGCTAACACTAACTTAACTAAGTAATGAAGGTTAATAGACACCACTGATAACTCGTGTTGATGTTATGCATTGTCTGACGTGACATAATATATCGATATGGTAATCATCCCTAAATTTCTGACCAATACTCTTGTAAGTGTCAAGGTTATGAACAAATGGATCGGAAGAGAATAAGGAAACTGAAAATTAAATGAAACATAGTATCCTGGATTGAATCCTGGAACAGGAAACACTTGATGATAGTGGGGAAGTTGGTGACATCCACCCGAAGTCTGGAGTTTATTGAATAGTAATATACCAGGGACACCTTGGTGGCTCAGTTGGTTAAGCATCAGACTCTTGATGTGGGCTCAGGTCTTGATTTCAGGGTTGTGAGTTTGGGTCAGTGTTGGTCTCCATGGAGGGTGTAGAAATTAATTTAAAAAAATAACAATATACCAGTGTTAATTTCTTAGTTTTAAGAAACACACCACGGTTAACATTAAATGAAACTTGTATATAGCAAATCTTTCTATTTTTCTTGTATCTTTTCTTTGAATCTTTCTGAAAGACCTTCCAAAATAAATATTTATTTTAAAAAGTTACAAATGAGGGCACCTGGGTGGCTCAGTTGGTTGGGCGACTGCCTTCGGCTTGGGTCATGATCCCGGAGTCCCGGGATCGAGTCCCATATCGGACTCCCGGCTCTGCGGGAAGTCTGCTTCTCCCTCTGACCTTCTCCCCTCTCATTCTCAGTCTCTCTCTCTCTCTAATAAAAAAAAAAAAAAAGAAAAAGTTACAAATGAAGCATTGAGAAATCTCATATCTGTGTATACTGAATAGAAAAGGTTGGAAAGATGCACACCAATTTGTTATCAATAATTATCTCGAGGGAGATGGGAAGAGAAAGCAATAAGTGGATTTCACTACTCACTTGTGTCCTTGTGATTGTACATTTTTAAAAAGCCTTTTCACTAATAATATATTTATGTATTACTCGTATAAATCATTAGAAAATAAGTTACTCAAGAACTAAGATGGCCAGGTTTCATGATGGCAAATATCTGTTTATTCTGACACATAATGCTTATGAATCTCCAGAAGAGAAATATCTCCTCCTGATGTGGCTTCTACCAGAAAAAGTAAATTTTACCATCTTCATGTAAATTCAGTAAGGGTTCACAAGAACGTGATTCTTGTTGATGAGTCAGAAAATCAATCCCAAATAAATGAGACCCCAGGAAAGGCCAAAATATGGGTCATATTCAAGCAACCCATTAGAATAAAATTCTTGATAACCAGGGTAGTTTTCTTCCATCATCCTTTTTGAGCAAAATCCACTTCAATGGAAGTAAACAAATCAGTTACTGGAGGCTTAGGGACTTACCTCCTCTGTGGTTTCCTATTAGCTCAAGGATCCCCTGGGGCATGTGCTGCTATCCTGCATACTTGTAATTGTGTATATTATCTCAGAAATTCTACCTGAATGTGGAAACCAAAATATTTAAGTCTCCCAACACTTCGTTTCCCTCAAGAAGTAACCAGGAGTATCACTACTTGGAAAAGCATGATGTGTTGAGGAAAATCCAGTGTGTGTAGATACATGAGCACAGGTAAAATGGAAAAAAAAAAAAAAAGATTTACCTGGTTTCCATAATCATATCTACTATTTTGCCCCTCTTTAGGATAGTATTTCCTTTTAATAGAGTCCCTTATAGCAACTTGAGAAGCCAGGGGAGAATATTTAGTTCAATGAACTGGGTGCAACTTTAGGAATATGGAACAAACATTAAGAACATTTTTACTAAATTAAATCATCTCTTGGATATGATTATTTTTTCAACTTCCATATTCTTGTCACTGGGAGCTTTCCATACCCTTGACCTGAAAATTCAGTTGTCAGCTGATGGGAAGACATAATTATTGGGTCCCAGAAGTAAATAAACCTAATAAATATCAGTTAAAGCAGCATTAACAGTAAGTCCTCAGTGTATCGTTGAGTTTTCTTTTTTTTTAAGATTTTATTTATTTATTTGACAGAGGGAGAGAGAGAGAGAGAGAGAGAGAAAGAGTGCATGGGAGGGAACACAAGCAGGGGTAATAGAAGCGGGAGAAGCAGGTTTCCTGCTGAGCAGGGAGCCCGATGAGGGACTCGATCCCAGGACCCCAGGATCATGACCTGAGGCAAAGGCAGATACTTAATGACTGAACCACCAAGGCGCCCCGTATCTTTGTGTTTTCAATAGGAATTTATATATCATCATTTGTTTTACCAGCATGCATCATTTAGTAGTGTTGGTTGGGAGAGTGAAAAATCCTAATAGAATTTTAATGTCTTAATCGGAGTTTTTCTTCTGAAATTTTTCCTTTACCTCACACCTTAACTGCATTTTTCTGTTTTATATGTTTGCTGTAAATTTATGTTTTCTTAATGCCTAAATGCCATCTGTGTAATTACTGACATGCTCATACAAAATTTACATATCACACTTGGTTTCTTCTAACTTGTACCAAGCTGCTTAGAATAGAAAACTCTCCATTTCCATTTCTATAAACTTGTAGGGAGGGGTATCTTCCCTCTTGAACATAAGCACAAAATAATTTCTCATTTACAGCTTATGGACTTGATTTTATCATTATTATTTTTAAATATTTATTTATTTAATATATATATAGAGAGAGCATGAGTTGGGGGAGGGGGAGAGAAAGACGGGGGGGGGGGGAGATTTTCAAGCAGACTCCTTGCTGAGTGAG
This sequence comes from Nasua narica, assembly GCA_028533885.1. NCBI lineage: Eukaryota > Metazoa > Chordata > Mammalia > Carnivora > Procyonidae > Nasua > Nasua narica. The sequence continues at coordinate 6,202 of JAPYYJ010003874.1, forward strand.
GAGCCTGATGTAGGGCTTTATCCCACAACCCATGAGTTCATGACCTGAGCCAAAACTGAGAGCTGGATGCTTAACTAACTGAGCCACCAGGAGCTCCTCATCATTATTTCTGAGTTTATACTGATGTGGTTCATATTGAATTCCTATGAATAAATCTAAATGGGAACACATCACAGACAATATCCATTCATCCCTTGGTTGACCTGTACTGTTTTAGGAAATGACATCCCAACTTCCATTCAAGTACTGGGATACCAGATTTAGTTCATGGCACTCTACTTCACACCCATCTATGGTTTCTTCCATGGATTTATATAACCAGATCCACAGGCAAAGGACTGCTAAATGTTTATGTGTTTACCTGTTGCATGCCTAACTGTTCATATATTAAGTGGTACCTATGATCTTGAGTTATTCACCATAGTGAAATTAGTTTGTGATCATAGGAAATCTGTAGATCTTCATTACTAGGGCCTAACAGAACATTAAATGGAAGATTAAGAATTGAATCATTATATATCTGAAAACCCAGCATCAAGACCATGAAACTGAGGTTAGTAATCTAGGAGCTTTGAGAAACATATAGATTATATTAATTGCATCCAATCCCTTCATCAGTCCCCATTCTTTCATGACTTATTGTGTGTGGATTACTACCTCATCCCATTGATGTTGGGCTTTTATGTATGACTTGCTTTAGTCAGTGGTATTGGGTTGGAAATGATGGAGTCATTCCTGAGCTCAGACCTCAGGGGGAATCATGTGATCCTGATTGCTCCTTTTTAGCTTCTGGCATTTTTCTTGAGAAAAGCAAGCTGCAGAATGAAAGACATGTGGTGAAGTATATTTGTGCCTGACCTTCAACTTAAAGCAATACTGACCTGTGGATATGGGAACGGAAAAACACATTTGTTGTCATAATCCACTGAAGTTCATAGAATTATTTTTTACATTGGATTATTACAGCAATAACTGATACACAACAACAACAAAAAAATATTTTGAGGGGCGCCTGGGTGGCTCAGTGGGTTAAACCTTCTGCCTTCGGCTCAGGTCATGGTCTCAGGGTCCTGGGATCGAGCCCCGCATTGGGCTCTCTGCTCAGTGGGGAACCTGCTTCCCCCTCTCTCTGCCTGCCTCTCTGTCTACTTGTGATCTCTCTCCTCTCTGTCAAATAAATAAATAAAATCTTAAAAAAATATATTTTGAGAGGCCTTATAATGTTTCATTTGCTCTTGTTTGCCTTGCCTTTTTCTTTAGGTTCAACCAGATCACTCATAGCTATGGAAGGAGGAAATGAGACATTAACAACAGATTTTATTCTCTCAGGACTTTTGCCTAATATGAAGTGTGTCAGCATTCTTATCTACACAATCATCCTGATCTACCTGGCTGCAGTCACTGGGAACTTCATCCTGCTCTTTCTTATATGGATAGACTTGAGGCTCCACACCCCAATGTACTTTCTACTCAGCCAGCTTTCTCTTGTAGATCTGGCCCTCATCAGTAGTACTGTTCCAAAGATGATGTTGAACTTTTTCTCTGGAAGAAAAAATATCACACGTCTTGCCTGTGGAACACAGATATTTTTCTTCTTTACTCTTGGGGGTGCTGAATGCATTCTCTTGACCCTCATGGCATATGACCGATATGTAGCTGTCTGTAACCCTTTGAGATATGCAGTGATTATGAACCACACGATCTGTCTGCAAATGGCCATGATGTCTTGGATTGGGGGCATTTTAGCTTCCACAGCTCATACATCCTATACCATGAGTCTACCTATCTGTGGCTCCAGAGTAATCCACCATTTCTTCTGTGAGATGCCAGCAATCATGAAGATCTCATGCAAAGACACTTCCACTTATGAGCTGGTGGTCTTTGTTATGGGTATTGCTTTTATCATTGTCCCTTTTGGACTTATCATGGCTTCCTACACTTTCATCTTCCTCACTGTTCTTCATATGAAATCTCCCCAGGGCAGGAACAAAGCCTTGGCTACGTGCTCATCCCACCTTACAGTGGTAAGTTTTTATCTAGGACCATGTGTTTACATGTACATGACACCTGGTTCCTCCCACACGCCTGAGCAAGAACAGGCTGTGTCTGTATTTTGCACTATTCTCACACCCATGTTAAATCCACTCATCTACAGCTTGAGAAACAAAGATGTGGTAGGGGCTTTTCAGAAAATCCTGAGGAAACATCCAACCTCTAAACAAAACACATAAATATCAAGGTGAAAAACAGCTATCTAGAGTCAAGGAAAAAGACTCCAGGAGCATCTGCAAGCACATTTATCAGCATGAAGAACTTTTATGGGAAAATCATATCATGGAACTCCACTGGCAATATTAATGCAATCATTGTTAAGGAATTTCTCTCAGATTCTAACCATTTGTTTCCAAAATGGGTTAATTTAACTGCTGTTCTTCGTTATCAGTTTATAAGCATAGACAAAGTTCCAATCTTCTCTTTTTGTACCTCCAATATTTAAACATTTTTCAGTGTCCTTTGAGGCTTACCTCTGTTTCATGTTATTGATGATTCAGTTATTGTTAATTTCTGTTGTTAGAAGTACCAACTTCTTAGGAAAGATAAATGTGACTGATATGTAAAAAGGAATTGGTCCTTTTAAAAAAGAGTTTATTTGACAGAGTACAAGCAGGGGGAGTGTCAGGCTGAAGGAGAAGCAGGCTCAGTGTGGGCTTGATTCTAGGACCCTGAGATCATGACCTGAGCCTACTTGTGATCTCTCTCTCTCTCTCTGTCAAATAAATAAATAAAATCTTTAAAAAAAAATAGTGTCCACCATTGGCAAGTATACTTGGGGTTTCTTTTGATTTAAAGTCTTTCCAAGCCCATCCTAGCTCTAGCTTCAGATCCCTCATCCAGTGAGGGCAGTTGTAACTCAAGTTATAGAGTTATAGAGTGGAGATAAGGGTCTCAAAAAACTTCACTTACCTGCCACCTATCTAGAGAAGGTACCCTTTGACCATGGTATATATTCAACAGACTCTCTGGAATCAGTAAATATTCAGAATTGTCTTTTTCCTTATGAGATACTTTAAGCTCTTCTAACATACTGTTATTCACTTATAATAATTGGGTAAGGGGGTCACCTATGATGCACAGAAATAAAAGTGATTGGAGAATTTTGGGGGTTAGTGGTCTATGCAAAGTAATTGTAAGTTTTACCAAAGAATGGAGCAGACTGGACCAGCAGTAAATTTCAAGTGACCAACAGTGATGAGTAAAATTTCACAGTTGGTTAGATCAATATTGGCATGGAGTTGCATTGAACTTCTCTGGATGAGAGATCCATGATTGCCTATGGAAACATATGCAAAAACAGATTGCTGCATATGACCAGAATGGATGATGTCTCTAGTGTACAGGCCATAGAATATGAGCAGGAAGCTAGTCAGCCACTACTCAAATGAAGAGCTGAAAAGGGCATCCACATAAGGCTTGTCTCTGATATTGCAAACATGCAATATTGAGTGATCCCAACTTTCACATGACAAAAGAGATAAACTTCTGTTGGAATTATGAGTTCCAAATAAGGCCCAAGGCAAGATTCTCTTGATGTAAATAAAATTTTCTTTAGTTTTCTTTCACTAAGGATATGGTTCTGATACCAGCCCACATGAATCTTTTTTTTTTTAAGATTTTATTTATTTATTTGGCAGAGAGCAATCACAAGTAGGCAGAGAGGCAGGCAGAGAGAGAGGAGGAAGCAGGCTCCCCGCTGAGCAGAGAGCCCCATGTAGGGCTCGATCCCAGGACCCCGAGATCCCGACCCGAGCCCAAGACAGAGGCTCCAACCCACTGAGCCACCCAGGTGCCCCCAGCCCACATGAATCTTAATGAAAATTTATGAGTGAAACATATTGCAAAGTTCATAATTAACCATAACCAGCCATGCCCCACAGAGAATAAAAATTAATTGTAGTATATATTATTTAACATTGCTCAACTCATCAAAAACCAGAAAGGACTCTAAAATCTATTGGTGGATGGGGGTACCTCAGTGGCTCAGTTAGTGAAGTGACTGACTCTTGATTTTGACTCAGGGTTGTGAGATCAGCCTTGTGTCCAGTTCTGAGCTCAGCAGAGAGTCTGCTTGAGATTCTCTGTCTCCCTTTCCCACCGCCCCTCCCCCATTTGTGTGCACATACCCCCTCTCTTTCTCTCTCAAACAAATAAATAAGTCTCTAAAAAATAAAATTGGTGGAAATGATGTGTGGAAAAAGGCATCTTTGTGCTTTGCTGGTATAAATGTATACTGCTATGCTTTTTTTGGAATACAATTTATTAAAGTTAAATATTATTTCACATTTTTTTCTCAGGAATTGCCCTTTGGGGAATTTTCTAAAATAAATGAAATAAAAGTATTGATACTTAACATTTGTGCATACATAAGTTTTTGGTATTGTTTACTCCAAAACTGGCAACAACCAGTCTGATAATGGCTGAATAAATTGTGGTACATCGATATCATGGATAATTGCACATCTATTATAAATAATGAATAAAAGCTATACAAGATAACTAGAAAGATCTTCAGAAAAAAATTTGAGGAAATTCTCAAGGTTTGAGGGGGGAAAGTATATCATAAAAGTTTATTCTGGTGGGAGCCTAGAAGATATTGCTGACCAAATTCTACATGAGAATTTCCCCAATCTGGGGAATGGAGCAAGTGTTCATGTCCTAGAGGTTGAAAGGACTCCTGCAACGATCAATAAATCAAGAAAAACACCAAGGCACATAATATTAAAATGTGCAAGTTATAATTTTAGACAGGAGGTCCTGAAGGCAGCTAGGGGAAAGAGAT
>JAPYYJ010003875.1:0-11037 GCA_028533885.1 Nasua narica
GATTCCATATTTTCACATAATATGAATGTTTCAATGACACACACTACTGCCTCTAGTTTTTCAATAAAAATGGGAACCTCTCTGAAAAGGAAACCAGAAAACAATTTTAAAAACTACTAGGTTCAAGACGCACATGTTCTCATTTTCAACTAAGAAACTTTCATTTTTACAGGAGTTTTAGATGCACAGTAAAACTAACCAAAAAGTAGAGTTCCCGCATACCCACAATTCCTCCACCCATGTACATACAGCTTTTCCTACCATCAATATTCACATCAGTGTGGTACTTTGTTATAATAAACAAACCAATACTGACACATCATTATTAACCAAAGTCTATAGTTCACATTACGGTTCATTCTTGTTGCACATTCTATAAGTTTTGTCAAAAGTATAAACAATGTGTATCCACCCTTATATATCACACAGAATACACTGCTCTAAAACCTCTTATGTTCTACCTCTTCATCTCTTCCTCCCTCCCCCATCAAAACAATCTATAAATGTCAACTGGATCTAGTTAACTGGACTGTTTGGTTCAACTATGTCCTTATTGATCTTCTGCCTGTTGGATCTATTATGAATCGCCGGGTATAGGTGAATACATGTTGAGGAAGATGCCCTCAACACCTTCTTGAAGATTTGATTCCTTTATTATTATGTAATGTCCCTTTTTATCCATAACAATTTTCCTTGATCTAGATTCTGCTTTAGGGGGGCCCAGCTGGCTCAGTAGATTAAGCATCTGCCTTCAGCTCAGGTCGTGATCCCACAGTCCTGGGATCGAGTCCTCCATTGGGACCCCTGCTCAGGGGCAAGCTTGCTTCTCCCTCTTCCTCTGCCTGCTGCTCCCCCTGCTTGTGCTCGCTTGCTCTCTCTGTCAAACAAATAAACAAAATCTTTAAAAAATAAATAAATAAACTAAACAGGCAACCCACAGAATGGGAGAAGATATTCGCAAATGACACTACAGACCAAGGTCTGATATCTAAGATCTATAAAGAACTCCTCAAACTCAACACTCACAAAACAGATAATCACATCAAAAAATGGGCAGAAGACATGAACACTTTTCCAAAGAAGACATACAAATGGCTAACAGACACATGAAAAAATGTTCACCATCTTTAGCCATCAGAGAGATTCAAATCAAAACCACACTGAGATACCACCTTACACCAGTTAGAATGGCCAAAATCAACAAGACAGTAAACAACAAATGCTGGAAAGGACGTGGAGAAAGGGGAACCCTCCTCCACTGTTGGTGGGATTGCAAGTTAGCATAGCCACTTTGGAAAAAAAGTATGGAGATTCCTCAAGAAATTAAAAATAGAGCTACTCTATGACTCTGCAATTGCACTACTCGGTATTTACCCCCCAAAGAAGCAGATGCAGTACAAAGAAGGGCCACATGTACCCCAATGTTCATAGCAGCAATGACAACAATCGCCAAACTGTGGAAAGAATCAAAATGCCCTTCAACAGATGAGTGGATAGGGAAGATGTGGTACATCTATACAATGGAATATTATGCCTCCATCAGAAAGGATGAATATCCAACTTTTGTATCAACATGGACGGGTCTAAAAGAGATTATGCGGAGTGAAATAAGTCAAGCGGAGAGAGTCAATTATCTTATGGCCTCACTTACATGTGGAGTATAAAGAAAATCATGGTGGGCATTGTGAGAAGGAAGGGAAGGGTGAATGGGGGGAACTCGAAGGGGGGGATTAACCAGGAGAGACTGTGGACTCTGAGCAACAAACAGTGGTTTGGAGGGGATGGGGGTGAGGGGTTGGGCGAGCCTGGTGGTGGGTATTGAGGAGGGCACGTACTGCATGGAGCACTGGGTGTGGTGCATGAACAATCAATCTTGTAACACTGAAAAAATAAAATAAACATATTTGGGGGAAAAAATTTTAAAAATTAAAAAAATAAATAAACTCTGTTTTATCTGTAATTAATAAAGCAACTCCAGGTTTCATTTGATTAGTGTTACCATGGTATATCTTCCAACATCTTTTTACTTTTAGCCAATATGTGTCACATTTAAAATGGGTTTCTTATAGAAAACATATAATTGGGTCTTATTTTTTAATCTACACCAAGAGTCTCAGTCTTTTAATTGGTGTAAAACACGTATGGTATAAAAACTGATAAAACTGCAAAAAGAAATAGATGAATCCACGATTATAGTGGGAGAATTAAACACCCCTCTATTGGTAATTAAAAGATTCAGCAAGGAAAACACAGTTTAAATAAACAATACTATCAACTGGATCTAATTGACATCTTTAGAGTACTTCATCGAACAACAGCACAATACACATTCTTCTCAACCTCACAAAGAACACTGACCAAGACAGACCACATTCTCAGCTATACAACACACTTTAATACATGTAAAAGAATAGAGATCATACACATCTGGGTGCCTAGGTGGCTCAGTCAGTTAAGCATCTGCCTTTAGCTGAGGTTGTGATCTCAGAATCCTGGGAGAGAGCTCTGTGTTGGGCTCCCTGTTCAGTAGGGAGTTTGCTTCTCCCTCTCCCTCTGCCCACCCCCCCACCTCCGGCTCATGTGTGCTCTCTGGCTCGCAGATAAATAAACAAACAATCAAACAAACAAATAAATAAATAATCTTTAAAAAAAGAGAGAGAGAAAAATCATACAGGTCTGCTCTCAGACAACAATGGAATTAAAGGAGAAATCAGTAACAGAAAAAGGGAGCTGAAAAATCCCCAAACAGTTGGAAATTAAATAACACATTTTTTTTTAAGATTTTATTTATTTGAGAGAGCACAAATGAGAGAGAGACAGCACGTGAGCAGGGAGGAGGGGCAGAAGGAGAGGGACAAGCCAACTCCTGGCTGAGCAGGGAGCCTGACGTGGGGCTTGGTTCCAGGACCGTGGAATTATGACCTGAGCCGAAGGCAGACATTTAACCAAGTGAGCAACCCAGGTGCCCCAAATAACACACTTTTAAATAACACATATGTCAAAAAAATACCAAAATAAATTTTAACATATTTTAAACAAATTTAAAATGAAAATATCTGAATTGTGGGATGCAGTGAAGGCAAGTGTTACAAAGAAATTAATAGCACTGAATACATACATTAGAAAAGAAGAAAAATCTGAATGAGTAATCTAAACTTTCACTAGTTTAGTTTCTTTTTCTAGTTTAAAAACTAGAAAACTTGTTTAAACTAGTTTAAAAAGTAGAAAAAGAAGGGACGCCTGGGTGGCTCAGTTGGTTGGGCAACTGCCTTTGGCTCAGGTCATGATCCCGGCGTCTTGGGATCGAGTTCCGCATTGGGCTCCTTGCTCCGCAGGGAACCTGCTCCTCTCTCTGCTTCTGCCTGCCTCTCTGCCTGCTTGTGTTCTCTCTCTGTTAAATGAATAAATAAAATCTTTAAAAAAAAAAAAAATTAAATAAAAAAAAAACCTAGAAAAAGAAAAGCAAATTAATCCAAAGTAAGCATAAGAAAAGAAATAATAAAAATTAGAGCAAAAATCAATGAAATTAAAAGCAGGAAATCAACTGAGAAAATTAACTAAAATAAAGCTGGTTTTTCAAAAAGATCAATAAAATTAATAAACCTCTAGCCAGGTAAACTAAGAAAAAAAAGAGAAGAAATAAATTACTAACATTAGAAAAAGGCGGGCCATCATTACCGACCCCATGAACATTAAAAGGATAATAAAGGACTATTATGAAAAACTATATGCCCACAAACCTGATAACCTGGAAGAAATGAAACAGCTTTGAAAACTCACAAATCTACAACAATTCAGAAGAAATGAATCATCTGAATAGGCCTATGTCTATTAAAGAAATGGAATCAATAATTAATAACTTGGGGCGCCTGGGTGGCTCAGTGGGTTAACGCCTCTGCCTTCGGCTCAGGTCATGATCTCAGGGTCCTGGGATTGAGCCCAACATCAGGCTCTGTGCTCAGCAGGGAGTCTCCTTCTCCCTCTCACGCTGCCTGCTGCTCTGCCTACTAGTGCTCTCTCTCTCTCTCTCTCTCTCTCTCTCTCTGCCTCTGTCAACTAAATAAATAAAATCTTTAAAAAAATTTTAATAATTAACAACTTTCCAAAACAGAAAGTACCAGGTCCAGATCAGTTTACTGGTTAGTTTCACCAAATATTTAGGAAGGAATTATACCAATTCCCTATACTCTTTCAGAAAATAGAAGCAGAAGGAATACTTACAAACACATTCCACGAGATAAGCGTTATTCTAATACCAAAACCAGACAAAGATGTTATAAGAAAAACAACCACAAACTAATATAGCTCTCATGAACATAAATATAAAAATCCTCAACAACCTATTAGCAAATCAAATGTAATAATGTCTAAAAAGATTTATATACCACAACCAACTGGGATTTATGCCGGATATGCAAGGATGGTTTAATATTCAGAATTTAGTTAATATAATCCATCATATCAACAGGCTAAAAAAGAAAAATTATATGTTCACATCAATAGATGCAGAAAAACCAACAACAAATGCTAACAAGGATATGGAACAACAAGAAATCTTACTCATTACAAGTAGAAATGCAAAATGGAATATCCACTTTAGATGACAGTGGCAGTCTCTTACAAAACTAAACATATTCTTACCATACAATCCAGCAGTCACACTGCTTGGTATTTATCCAAATGAGTTAAAAGCTTATATCCGAACAAAAACTTATACATGGATATTTATAGCAGCTTTAATAATAACTGCCAGAGCCTGAAAGCAACCAAGATGTGCTTTAGTAGTGGAATGGCTAAATAAACTTTAGTACATCCAGACAATGGAATATTATTCAGTACTACTAAAATAAAAAATAAATTTAAAAAAAGTTATCAGGGGTGCCTGGGTGGCTCAGTCATTAAGCGTCTGCCTTCCGCTCAGGTCATGATCCCAGGGTCCTGGGATGGAGGCCCACATTGGGCTCTCTGCTCAGCGGGAAGCCTGCTTCTCCCTCTCTCTCTCCCCCTACTTGTGTACCCTCTCTTGCTGTGTCTCTCTCTGTCAAATAAATAAATAAAATCTTTAAAAAAAATAAAAAATTTAAAAATTTAAAAAGCTATCAAGCCATGAAAAAACAAAAGAAACTTAAATGCATACTACCAAAGGAAAGAAGCCAATATGAAAAAGCTATATACTTTTATGATTCCAATTATATGACATTCTGGAAAAGGCAAAACCATGGACATAGTAAAAAATATGTGGCTGGCAAGGATTCAGAGGGAGAGAAGGATAAATAGGTGGGGTACAAGGGATTTTTCAGGCGGTAATACCATTCTATATACTGTACAGAATCTGACACTATAAAGATGGACACAAGCTGTTATAGGTTTGTAGAGATGGAATGTACCAACAAAATATGCAACTTAAGGAGCAAACTATGAACTTTAGTTAATAATAATGTAATCAACATCAGCTCATCAATTGTAACAAACATACTACACTAATTGCATGGGGAAGAAGTGTAAAGGGATGTAACGTAATTCTCTGTACATTCCACCCAATTTTTCTGTAAACCTAAAATTGCTCTAAAGAAATAAAGGCTATTTTTAAAAAATGATTGACAGATATAGCATGCATAAATTTTAGATATTCTAAAATAAAAGAACTCAAACACAAAGAGTATAGACTGTATGATTCCATTTAGGAAGTTCAGTAAATGAATTAGAATTATATCTATCAACATGGAGAGAGTATAAACACAGAATGCTGAACAATAACAAAAATAAGACAAATGCACACAAATGCATAATGTATGATGCTATTTATATGAAATTGCTAGATGACAAATACTATAAATTTAAAAAACATGTAGTAAGACTGCAAAGTCATGTATGAGATTGTTAAAATACTTAATGCAGGATATTGATTACTTCAGGGAATACGATGAAATCTGAGAGACATATGGAGGGCTCTAATAGGATCTATAATTTTCTTTGTTATGTTTTCAATAAAACTTTAATTTTAGATTAAAAATAGAAAAAGTTGTGAAGACAGGACAGAGTTTCAATATACCAATTTCCAAGCTTATTAACATCTTACTTACTATGGTACATTTATGACAATTAACAAACTAATACTGATATATTATTTTAATTTTTTAAAATTTCTTAAGCATGGATCCCAATGTGGGGCTTGAACTCATGACCTTGAGATCAAGACCTGAGCTAAAATAACGAGTTAGATGCTTAACCAACTGAGCCACCCAGGCACCCCGATACATTATTATTAACTACAGTCTATATTCATACCTTCTTAGTTTTTTTTAATATATATATTTTAAAGATTTTATTTATTTATTTGATCACAAGTAGGCATAGAGGCAGGCAGAAAGAGAGGGAAAGCAGGCTCCCCACTGAGCAGAGAGCCTGATGCAGGGCTCGATCCCAGGACCCTGAGACCATGACCTGAGCCGAAGGCAGAGGCTTTAACCCACTGAGCCACCCAGGAACCCCTTAGTTGTTTTTTTTAAGTTTATTTATTTTTTAGTAATCTCTACACCCAACATGGGACTGGAATTCATAACTCAGAGATTAAGAGTCGTGTGCTCTTCTAAGCGAACCAGGCCATAGTTTGTTAGTTGTTTTTGTTGTTGTTTTAAGATTTTCTTTTTAAGTAATCTCTACACCCAACATGGGGCTCAAGCTTACAACTTTGGGTTCAAGAGCTACATGCTCTTACCAACAAGACAGCCAGGTGCCCCTCATACTTTCTTATTTTTGATCTAATGTCCTCCTAATGTTCCAGGATCCCATCCAAGTTACATTACATTTAGTCCTCATTTCTCCATAAGTTCAAGTGGCTGTGATCATTTTCAAACTTTCCCTGTTTTTGATAACTTGACAGTTTTGAGGAGCTCTGGTCAGTTATTTTGTAAAGTGCCCTTCAGATAGAATCTGCCTGATGATTTTCTTGTAGTTAGACTGGGGTTATGGGTTTTGGGGGAAGAAGACCACAGAGGTAGACTGCCATCCTCATAACACGGTATCAAGGGTACATGCTATCAACATGGCTTATTACTATTATTGACACCTGGCTGAGGTGTCAATGTTTGTCAGGTTTCTCCACTGTAAAATAATTTTCCCAACTTCCTACATTCTCCTCTTTGGAAGGAGTCACTATAAGAGGGCCACACTTAAGGAACAGGAAGTTATGCTCTACCTCCTTAAGGACAAAGCACCTACATAAATCATGGGAAATTCTATATGAAACTATAATATTTTAAAGTATATAAAAAAAGATAAAAGGACTCTTGCCTCCCTTTCTTCCCCCACAGCACACACACAAAGGCAAAGAAAAATATGAAAGTTGTTATCACTGTTAAAACTAAAGTTTTTAATTTTTTTCATTTTTTTAGCACTTCCCCAATTTTTTTTAAAGATTTTATTTATCTATTTTGACAGAGAGAGGGAGAGGTCACAAGTAGGCAGAGAGGTAGGCAGAGAGAGTGGGAAGTAGGCTCCCTGCTGAGCAGAGAATCCCATGCAGGGATTGATCCCAGGACCCTGAGATCACGACCTGAACTGAAGGCTGAGGCTTTAACCAACTGAGCCACCCAGGCGCCCCCCCAAATTTTCTTTAATGAGCATTTTCTACCTAGATAATGAGATTTCTTTTATTTTTTTTAAGACTTTATTTATTTGAGAGAGAGCACGTACCCAAAAGAGAAAAAGAAAGAGAGAGCACAAGCAGGGTGAGGGACAGGAGAAAATCTCCCCAGTGAGCAGGGAGCCAGATGCAAGACTCAAATCCCAGGACTCCAGGATAATGACCTGAGCTAAAAGGCAGACACTTAACTGACTGAGTCACCCAGGAGTCCAGATTTCTTTTACTTTAACCATGCCTATAGTCATTATAATATAAGAATTATTAATTTACCCAGCTTTATTCCATATCAAAAATATAATAAATCTAGGGCGCCTGGGTGGCTCAGTTGGTTAAGCAACTGCCTTCGGCTCAGGTCATGATCCTGGTGTCTTGAGATCGAGTCCCACATCGGGCTCTCAGCTCCATGGGGAGTCCGCTTCTCACTCTGACCTTCTCCCTTCTCATGCTCTCACTCTTTCTCTTTCCTAATAAATAAATAAATAAAATCTTTTTTTTAAAAAAAAAATATATATATATAATAAATCTTGATTAATATGAACGGTTCTTGGAGCACCTGGGTGGCTCAGTCAGTTAAGTGTCTGCCTTTGACTCAGGTCATGATCCCAGGGTCCTGGAATCCCTTCCCACCTGGGGCTCCCTGCTCAGTTGGGAGCCTGTCCCCACCACTCCCCACCATTTCCTGCTCTCTCTCTCTCTCACTCCCTCTTTCTCAAATAAATAAAATCTTTAAAAAAAGAAAAGAAAAGAAAAGAAAAATCTTGGTTCTAATGACCAAGAAGAATAAATATTAGGGACATGAATTCAATGACCCAAAGCACTATTTTTTAAAAGTTCACCAAACAGAAGCAATAAATGCAACCTCACAATGTATAGCTATTTTTAATGAACTAGATAAAATAATGTCAAAGATAAAAAATAAACTCGTAGGATAAGTATCTTATTGACCAAAATACAAGATGACTTTGAATTTAGGTAATTGTATTTTCTCAAGAATGAAAAAAAATTTAATTATAGGATATTTTCTTTGTCATGGTCAGTACCACCAGTAACTCACATATATATACTTTAAAAAAAAAAAAGCATAAAATCCTCATCCACAGATAGTATATTTAACATTATTCTCACTCTATAAATAACTAAGTCTTCAACCAGTCATATTATATCTGGGGTTTTTAATATTGTAAGGGAAAAAATATAGGTGGAATATGGCAAGGGAGTTATCTGAATAAAGGATAGTTATTTCTTTAGTGGCTACATTATGTCTAAGAAAAAAGAATGATTTTTAAGATAATATATGAAATATAAATACTTGCTTCTCCAACCACTTAATGGGAACAGTAATTAAGGATTTCAAAAAACTATGACTCACCTAATCTCCATTAAGAAAGTAAATTGGAACATATCATGCAGATTTAAATTTATCACTTCTGAAGAAAACAGGCTGACAACCATAGAAGGCTACCAAGAACTAACAATAGTTTACCCCCATAGAAACTACTCATGGTAACCAAAAATAAATCTTTACTTGTCAACAGTTCTGTCAGGGTTCCAAGAATTTGCTGATAAAATGTGTAGTTAAGGCTATAAACTACAGAATGCTGCCAGTTGTTAGCACAAAGAAATTAAGGCCTTGAAAAATTAAAGCAATTTGCCTCTAGAGACGATTAATATTAGCTTGTTAGTAAAGGGTCTTAAAGAGAATTTTTTCTCCTGATTTATTCCGTCAGAACTTTTTGTCAGAAACATGTATTTTAAAATACCAAATTTCATGTAAAAAGAACATAGTTGCATTTCTATAATCCCCTGAAATGAAAATTTTATAATGAGCTAAAGCAAGTGAAACTGTCTAAAAAACGGTTTAAAATTAGCATTTTCTAAAGCTCTTGAAAATTATGTTTTATTTTTATTTTTTTTAAGATTTTATTATTTATTTGACAGAAAGGAGAGAGATCACAAGTAGACAGAGAGGCAGGCAGAGGGAGGTGGAAGCAGGCTCCCTGCTGAGCAGAGAGCCCGATGTGGGGCTCGATCCCAGGATCCTGAGATCATGACCTGAGCCAAAGGCAGAGGCTTTAACCCACTAAGCCACCCAGGCACCCCTATTTTTATTTTTTTTAATATTTTATTTATTTATTTGAGAGAGAAAGAGAGAGAGAGAGCATGGGAGGGGCGGGGGTGGATAGAGGAGAGGGAGCAGCCAACTCCCTGCTAAGCAGGGAGCTCACAACGGGCTCGATACCCAGACTCCGGGATCATGACCCTAGCCAAAGGCAGATACTTAACCAACTGAGCCACCATGGTGCCCCAAAATTTTTCTTGTTTTAAAAAATTAAGTATTTCCCTTGAAATTTGTTTATGCTGTTATTTTAGGAGGAACCTGGTCCAAAACATAAGTAAAAAATAGTCCAAAAGAAAAGCAACTCAGTTTTGTCCTTTACCTTCAGTAAATAAGTGAAATCTGATTTATTACTCTCAACAGTGAGTTAGAAAATGGTTTTGTGGTTTCAGGCATATTTCTCTGGACCTCAGTTTCCATAAAATTAAACAAAAGGAATGGTATTAAACAATCTCTGTGTACCCCCAAATATTAACGTTCCATGCTGCTATATCTATAGGCTGAACTTATAAAATTATTAGTATTCAATGGTTTTTGACTTATAGAAATGGTAATTTGAAATAGCTCAACTTACTAAATCTCCTACATTTTATTCCCTCCTAGGCACTATCTCTGACATCAACTTTTTAAAGTAGAGCAAAATGTTTAAAAGCCAGTAATGACAGCTGGCTCCCAGATGCCATTCAGAACTGAATATACTTTATTAGAATTTTTTAGAGAGGGGAGAAGGAGATAGAATCTTAAGCAGGCTCCATGCCCAGCACAGAGCCCCACGTGGGCCTTGATCTCACAACCCTGAGATCATGACCTGAGCTGAAATCAAGAGTTGGCCACTTAACTGACTGAGCCACCCAGGTACCCCAAGAAATTTTTTAAAGCCTATTTTATCCCTGAACAAAAAAAACGATAATCTGATATGGAAACCCTCCTAAATTACTATTTCACAATTCAGTTTTGAATACTGGCAGACTTTGTAGAAGCCCATTCAGTTTTGTGATGTCGCTTAGTTACCACCCTATAATCACTATCACTGAGTTTCTACCACCTATCAGGCCCAGTCCTAAGCTCTCAAATAAGATAAATAACGTATGAACCTGCCCTTGAAGAGCATTCAGTCTACTGTGTTAACCCAAAGCATCCTTGGCTTTCCCAATTTGCCAGAAAATCTAGAGCAATGCTGTCCAAAGTGCAATTGGCAAACCAAAGCCAGCCCACAAACTTCATTATCAGTCCTCTATGGTGTGATTGTACAAGCAGATAGTAAACATTTAAAACT
>JAPYYJ010003876.1:0-11037 GCA_028533885.1 Nasua narica
AATAGTTACATGTTTGTGTAAGAATAGAAACCTCCATGGCAACAATGGGTATCTGGATGGTGAGTTTGCTAATGATCTCAATTAATTACAAAATTTCCTTAGAAGATTTGCATCACTTGTATAATTGGAAAAAAGAAACAACTGTGTTGAATAGCAAATGAAAACAATCCATTTCTACTTTGTGTTGATAATTTAGTGCATGGTATTTTAGATCTTCTACATAAATTTTTGTTTAGGAGTTTATTTTGATTACTGTCTGTTTTGTACATCATCTTTTTATTTTGATCGTTGTTTATTTTGTACCCAATCTTCTGTATAATTTTCAACCTACAGAAGTGTTGCAAATATAGTAAGAGATTTAAAAATTGATAAGTTGGACTGCATTAAAATTTAAAACTTTGGGGTTGCAAATAGCACCATCAGGAAGCAAAAAGACAACCCACAAAATGAGAGAAAATATTTGCAAGTCATAAATTTGATAAGAGTCTGGTATTCAGAATAATAAGAACTCTTAGAACTCAATAAAAAAGGCAAACTAGTTGAAAACTGGGCAAAAGATTTGAATACACATTTCCTCAAAGAAGATAAAGAACTGGCCAATAAGCACATACAGCAAAAAGGCCCAGTGTCCTTAGTCATGAGAGAAATGCAGAGTTGCAGACACAGTGAGATGGCGCTTGCTTCACACCCTCTAGGATGGCTCCAGTCAAAAGGACAGACAGTAGCCAATGTCGCAGAGGAAGTGGAGAAGTTGGAAGGCTCATACAATCCTGGCAGGAATGTAAGCAGCTTTTCCAAAGCTACTGCTTTGGAAAATAGTTTGGCAGTGCCTTAAGTTAAACACAGAATTGTATGACCTAGCAATTCCATTCTTAGGTGTATATCCAGGAGGAATGAAAGGAAATAAAGAATCAGTGCCCACAAAGAAACTTGTAAACAAATGCTTATAGTAGCATTATTCATACTAGCCAAAAGGTCAAAACAACCTACATGTTGAAGGGATAAATGCAGTGTGCTACATCCACCCAGTGGAATACTTTTGGTAGTAAAAAGGAATGAAGTACTGATATATGCTACAACGTGGGTAGTTTAGATGCTGGAGTTGCTGCGACAAAGGACCACAAACGGGGCAGCTGGACAGAGCTTACTGGCTCACAGTTTTGGAGGCTAGAAGTCTAAAATCAAGGTATTGGTAGGGTTGGTTCCTTCTTGGGACTGTGAGGGCTGTGCCTCTCATCCAGCTTCTGATAGCCTCGGGCATTCTCGGCCTGCGGATGGTGTTTTCCCTGTGTCTTGTCATTGTCTTAACCTCTACATGTGTCTGTGTGTCCAAATTTCTCCTTTTTATAAGGAGTCCATGAGTTTGGGGCCTGCCCTAATGACCTCATCATACCTTCACATCTGCAGACACTCAGTTTTCAAATAAGTCACATTCATAGGAACTGGGGGTTAGGACTTCCATCTTTTGGGGGGACACAATTCAAGGCATAATAATGGACGAAGCTTGGAAACATGGTAAATGAGAGACCATTCACAAGAGGCTGCATATTGTATGAGGCCACTTGTATCAATTGTCCAGAATAGGCAGCTCTGTGGAGACAGAAAGTGGATTAGTGGTGGCCTAGGACTGAGGGAGGGGGGATTAGAGAATATGTATGTAAATGTCTGTAAATTATATGTATATAGTTGGTAAATTGTATGTCTGTAAAGCTGTTTAAAATATGATAACAACAATATATAGTTCTTGTTTACTCACCCAGCTTACCCTAATGTTAGCGTATTATGTAACTAGTATAATGAGCTAATCCAGAAAATTAACATCTATATAAAACTATTAGCTGATTTACATATAAAATTCAGTCAGATTTCATCAACTGTCCAGTTATTGTCTGATGTTTATCCTATCTCTTAGCCTTCTGCAGAAATTCTAGTCTTTTTTTGTCTTTGATGACCTTGTCATTTTTGGAAAAGTATGGGAAAGTTATTTTGTAGAATGTCCTTCAGTTTGGATTTTCTGATTGATGAGACTTGGGTTACACATTTTTGGCAAGACTATTACAGAAGTGACGCTGTTCCCTAGTGCGTCATATCAGAGGGTACATGACGTTGGTAAGTCTTACTACTAATTAAGTCTGATCAGTTAGGTTTATATTTTAATTATAAAGTTAATTTTTTTCTTTTTAAATTAACGAGTAGCTTGTGGGGAGAAATGCTGAGACTATGTGGAAGTTTATTTTTTAATTTTTTAAAATATTTTTTTTTTTTTAAGATTTTCTTTCTTTATTTGACAGAGAGACGGCTAGAGAGGGAACACAAGCAGGGGGAGTCAGAGAGGGAGAAGCAGGCTTCCCCACGAGCAGGGAACCCGATGTAGGGCTTGATCCCAGGACCCTGGGATTGCGACCCAAGCCAAAGGCAGACGCTTAACGACTGAGCCACCCAGGCGCCCCATATTTTTATTTATATATATTTTTAGATTTTATTTATTTATTTGAGAGAGAGCATGTGTGCAAGAGCCCACAGCAGGGTGTGGGGCAGAAGAAGAGGCAGACTCCCCTTTGAGCAAGGAGTCTGAATGTGGGACTCAATCCCAGGACTCCAGGATCATGACCTGAGCCGAAGGCAGACGCTCAGCCGACTGAGCCACCCAGCCACCCTGCTTTCAACATGTATTAAATGGAATTCTGCTGTAAGGAAGAGCTGTCTTTTCTCCCCCATTTTTATTATTTGTTTGTTTATTATTTTTTATGGTTTTTTTTTTAAGATTTTATTTATTTAGAGAGGCAGAGAGAGGGGGAATATAAGCAAGGGGAGTGGGAGAGGGAGAAGCAGGCTTCCCTCTGAGTTGGGAGCCTGATGTGGGCCTTGATCCCAGGATGTTGGGATCATGACCTGAGCCAAAGGCAGACGCTTAACAACTGAGCCACCCAGGTGCCCCTCTTTCATGGAGCAAAATGGAATTCTCCTGTAAGGAAGAGCTGTCTTTTCTCATCTGTTTTTTTCCTTCTTTTTTTTTAAGATTTTATTTATTTGACAGAGAGAGACACAGTGAGAGAGGGAACACAAGCAGGGGTAGTCGGACAGGGAGAAGCAGGCTTCCTGCCTCGCAGGGAGCCTGATGTGGGGCTCGATCCCAGGACCCTGGGATCATGACCTGAACCAAAAGCAGATGCTTAACGACTGAGCCACCCAGGTGCCCCCTCCCCATTTTGATTATTTATTTGTTTGTTTATTATTTTTTATGTTTTATTTTTTTAGGTAATCTCTACACCCAGTATGGGGCTCAAACTTATGATCCTGAGATTAAGAGTTTTATGCTCCACTGACTGAGCCAGCCAGGTACCCCTTTTTTCCCCATTTTTAAATTCATTTTTTCAGTTTTTTTGTATATGTCAGTATGGATTCATGGATTTTTATTCTGTTGGTTTCAGTCGATTAGTGTCATTATTTATTATGTTACTTAAACTGCACCTGATTTGGCCATTGAGAGCTTATTGTAGGGAGCCTCTAAGATGGCCCCCAACAATTCCCACCTCCTGGTATTCAGGCTCTTGTGTAATCTCCTCTCCTTGAGTGTAGGCTAGATTTAGTGATATTTCTAATGAATAGAAAAGGTGATGGGTTGCCATTTCCGAGATTAGGGTAAGAAAAAGACTGGCTTCCATCTCAGGCAACCTCTCTTGCTGTCTTCTTCTCTTGCTTCCTTGCTCCCTCACTCCCTTGGTCTGATGGAAGCTAGCTACCATTTTGTGAGCTGCCCTGTGGACAGGCCCCTGTGCCAAGGAACTGAGAGAGGTCTTTCAGCAACAGCTAGTGAAAAACTCAGTCCGTTACTCCCCAGGATCATCCTACAACCTCACTACTATCCAATGTTGTACTGGATGTTCTGGCCATTTCTATAAAGCAAGGAAAAGAAGTAAAATTCAGACAGTGGAAAGAAATAAAAAATGTTTTTATTCACAGACAACATGCTGGTCTGTACAGAAAATCTGTAGAGATTACAAAAAGCTTCTAAAATTGTTAACGCTTTAGCTGTTACCACATGCAAAGTCATCTACAGACATTAATTGTATTTCTATGTGCTAGCAACAATCAGAAATTGAAAAAAACATTTAATGCCATATACGGTACTTAGAAAAATATTAAATGCTTCTGAATAAACTTGAGAAAAGATATGGAAGACTTTTACACTAAAAACTATCAAACATTGCTCAGAGAAATTAAAGATCGAAGTAATTGCAAGAAAACCTGTGTTCATGGATTGGAAGACTCAATGTCGTTAAGATATCAGTTCTTCCTGAATTAGTATAGTCAATGTAATCAAAATCAAAATCCCAGCTGGGGCACTTGGGTGGCTCAGTCAGTTAAGCATCTGACTTCAGCTCAGGTCGTGATCTCAGGGTCCTGGGATCAAGCCCCACATCAGGCTCCCTGCTCAGCGGGGAGTCTACCTCTTCCTCTCCTCCTCTCCCTGCTTGTGCTCTCTCTCTCTCTCAGATAAGTAAGGAAAATATTACCAAAAAAATCCCAGCACGTTTTTTTGGTAGGAATTTGCAAACTGATTCTAACATTTATGTGGATATGCTGAGGACTCAGAATGGGCAGACCAACTTGGAAGAAAGACAAACTGGGAGGACTCAAGCTACATGATTACAAGATATATTATAATGCTATGCAATGGAGAAGATGTATTGGCATAAAGATAGCCAAATTATCTTGAAATAATGAAAGAATAGAAAATGAAATATGAAAATGAAAAAAGAATAGGAAGTACAGAAATAAACCCACATGTTTATTTTCAAAAAGGTGCTGCTATAGACTGAATGTGTCCACTTAAATGTCATATGTTCAATCCTGATCTCTAAGGTGATGGTATTAGGAGGTGGGGCACTTTTCAATTAATTAGGTGTTGACAGCAGAACTCTCATGAATGGCATTAGTGTCCTTATAAAAAAAAGAAACCCTAGGGAGTTCCTTTGTCCCTTCTATCATATGAGGACACAGCAAAAAAACAGTCATCTATAAATTAGGAAGTAGATCCTACCAGATACTAAATCTGCTCGGTACCTTGATCTTGGACTTCCCAGCCTCTGGAACTATGAGAAATAAATCTCTGTTGTCTATAAGCTCCCCAATCTATGGTATTTTGTTATAGCAAGCCAAATGGATAATTCAATGGAGAATGGCTCTGGAACAATTAGATGCATAAGAAATAACCTTAGTTTTACTTCACGTAAAAAAGGATCATAGGCCTAAATGTTAAGTTAGAACTATAAAGCTTCTAGAAAAAACAGAAAATCTTTGTGACCTTGGGTTTAACAAAAATATTTTAACTATAACGTAGGCATGCGCTATACAAGGAAAAAAAAATCAATAAATTGAGCTTTATCAAACCATGAGGAAACTCTGAAGTGTGGAGAGAAGATGGCAAACTTGGGAAGGGATCTTGGGATCTGAAAATGACATGACAGTGAATTCTCCTGTTTCTTAATATATCCTGGATTTGATGCTGGAAAAGCCAACAACCTGGAAATACCAATGGGAGTTGTGTGTGGGGAGAAGCCCCAACAGAAGCCTGTTCTTTTTTACCCAAGGACCAGGAAAGGGGCAGCTTAGCAAGACAGAAAACTTAGAGGAAATAACTGCTTTACTACAGCCAAAAACCATGGAACAAAATGGGACCCCATCTGCATTTTCAAAGGTTAAGTGGGGAGCCTAGACTTTGATGATAGCTGTGCTGTAAAGAGGCAATCCTCCTTCCTTGCTGGGTTGATGTCAGAGAAGGCCCAGAGGAGATGGGGTTTTCATGCCCCCCGCAGTGATGATACCTTTTCTCTCACACAGCAAAGGACACATGGGGAGCAATTACAAGGCATTCTTCAGCCTCTTTATTGGTGTTCTCTAGAGGAACTAGGGGTAGGGGTGGGAAAAGGGAGATATATTTATTATAAGATACTGGTTTATGGGATTACGGAGGCTGAGAAATCCCATGATTGGCTCTGTACTAACTGGAGACTCAGGAGAGCTGATGGTGTGTTTTGAAGACTGAGCACTGGGGAATTGATGGTGTAGATTCCAGTCTATATCTGAAAGCCCGAGAACAAGGAGCACTGAGTGCAGAAGATTGATGTCTTAGTTCAAGCATTTAGGCAGAGAGCCAATTTAACATTCCTCCACTTGTTTGTTCTGTTCAGGCCCTCAACAGGTTGGATATTACCATCCACATTGGGGAGGATCATCTGTTTTATTCAGTCCATCAATTCAAAGGCTAATCTCTTCCGAAGACACCCTTACAGATGCATTCAGAAATAATCTTTAACCAGCTACCTGGGCTTTTGTGGCCCAGTCAAGTTGATGTAAAAATTAACCATCACATTTTTGCAGCCTGGGTGGTGGACTTTCATCTGCACTTGGCTGTGATAAGGTGGAGTATTCCTTCTTGTGCTTGTGTGATGTCAGAGGAGGCCAACAACCTGGAACTGTGAGAAATAAATCTCTGTTGTTTATAAGCTCCCCAGTCTATGGTAACCAAATAGGATATACTTCAAAAAGACCACGCCAAGATGCTTCATAGTCAAAATTCTGAAAACCAAAGACAAAATACCTTGAAAAAAGAAATAATATGTAGAAAACAATCCAAGTTACAGCAGAATTTTCCCAGAAACCAAGAAGCCCAGAAGAAAGTGGCATGGTATTTTCAAGTGTGAAAACAAAGAACTGTAACTCAGAATTCTCTATCCAGTGGAAATATTCTTTTGGAATAAAGTGGAAATCAAGACATTCTCTGATGAAGGAAAACTGAGAGGATTTGTCAGCAGAAGATCTACCCAGTCACAAAGAGAAAAGAAGAAAAAAGCTGAAGGAGTTTCTTCATTTTCAAAGGAAATGATAAAAGAAGGAATCTTGAAACATCAGGAAGGTATAAAACAGTAGAATGAGTAAATATGTAAGTTAACACAATGGGATTTTTTTTCTCGTTGAGTTTTCTAAATTAAATTTGATGCTTGAGGCAAAAACTGTAACATTGATATGGATCTCAAAGCATGCAGCGGGAATCTTTACAACAACTGTATTATAAATAACAGAATAAAGGAGCTTAAAGGATGGTAATGTTTTTACATTTCACTTGAACTAGTAAAATGTTGACACCAGAGTGCTGCGAAAAGTTATGTAAGTGTAATATAAAACCTAGAGAGCAGTCACTAAATGTCTATTCAAAGAGACAAATTCAAAAGCACTATTGATAGAAGAAAATGGAATTCTAACAAAAGGTACAAGGAAGGCATAAAAAAACAGATGAAGAACAGAGGAAAGAAACAGAAAACAAAATGAAACAAAAACCCCACTGAAGTCCTAATATGCCAATAATTACCTTAAATATAAATGTCAGAATATGCTGATTACATGAGAGGGACAAAGTGGATAAAAATACATAGTCCCCACAAGAAAACTCGGTACAAAAGTAATGGTATAGGAAGACTGAAAATAAAAAAGATGGAAAAGATATGCAAGCATATAGTAATAATAATAATAATAAAAAAAAGCAGTAGTATTGTGAGGTGGGTTCCAAAGCAAAGAAAATTACAGGGACAGAGAGGAGCATTTCAGAATGATAAAAAAAAGTCTTCAGGCTATCAAGACTTAGCAATCCTAAATTTGTATGCACTAAACAGAGCTGCAAAATATGTAAAGCAGATATAGAATTGAGAGAAGAAATAGACAAATCTATGATTATATTGGAGACATCAATACTCCTCTTCCAACAACTGATTGAAAGTACCCAGAAAACCAGCAACAATATATAAAAACTCAATGGTACTATCAATTAACAGGGTCCAACACACACAATACAGCAATAGCAAATTAGACGTTCATTTCAAGTTATCATGGACAGTTTACCAAGATAGACCATTTACCACAATAGGGCCATAAGAGAAGCCTCAACATATATAAAATAATTGAAATCATGCTGTGTATATTCTCACCACAATGGAATCAACTAGAAATCAGTAACAAAGATAACGGGAAAATCTTGAACAGTTGGAACATAAGCAACAATTTGCTTAATAATTTATGAGTTAAAGAAGCCGCAAAAGATAATAAAAGTATATTGGACTGAATGAAAATGAAAGCAAAACATACCAAATATGTGGGATATAGTGAATGTAGTGCTAGCAAGAAGTTTTATAGCACGAAATTCTTACATTAGAAAGAGGGAAAGTCTCAGGAAAATAACCTAACCTTACAACTTAGGATCCTATAAAAAGAAAAGCAAGATAAACCTGGAGGTGCAGAAGGAAGGAGACAAGAGAATCAATCAATGAAACTGAAAAGATAAAAACACTGGAGAAAATAAAAGATAGTTCTTTGAAAAAAATAATGGTGACAAACTTTTGATGAGACAAAGAAAAAAGGATGACACAAGTTTCCAGTCAGGGATGAAATGGGATATCACTACAGACCTTGTAGACATCAAAAGTGTAATAAGGAAATACAACAATACATATATAAAGTTGACAAATGGACTAATTTCTCAGAAGTCATCCAATATGAAAGATAATTTGTATAGTTCTGTAAATAGAGAAATTGGATTTTTTTAAAGATTTTATTTATTTGAAAAAAAAAGATTTTATTTATTTGACAGAAAGAGATCACAAGTAGGCAGAGAAACAGGCAGAGGGAGAGGGGGAAGCAGGCTCCCTGCTGAGCAGAGAGCCAGATGCGGGGCTCAATCCCAGGACAGTGAGATTATGACCTGAGCCGAAGGCAGAGACTTAACCCACTGAGCCACCCAGGCGCCCCGAGAAATTGAATTTTTAATTTTAAAACATCTGAAAAAGAATCAGATGTCTTCAGTAGAGAATTCCACCAAACATTTACAGAACAAATTCTAAACGTTATCCTCCAGAAAACAGAAAAGAAGAATTTCCCAACTCATTTTATGAAGGCAGTATTATACTGATACCCAAACCATAGAAAGACCATCCAAAAAAGGAAAACTACATATTAATATAGCTCATGAATTCGGATACAAAAATCCTCAATGAAACATTAATAAGTGGAATTCAGCAATATATAGAAAGGGTTGTGGGGTAGGGGCCTGGGTGGCTCACTGGGTTAAAGCCTCTGCCTTCGGTTCAGGTCATGATCTCAGGGTCTTGGGATCAAGCCCCGCTTCAGGCTCTCTGCTCAGCGGGGAGCCTGCTTCCCCCTCTCTCTCTGCCTGCCTCTCTGCCCACTTGTGATCTCTCTCCCTCTCTGTCAAATAAATAAATCTTTTTTTTAAAAAAGATTTTATTTATTTATTTATTAGGAAAGAGAGAGAGTGAGAGAGAGCATGAGAAGGGAGAAGGTCAGAGTGAGAAGCGGACTCCCCATGGAGCTGGGAGCCCGATGTAGGACTCGATCTCGGGACTCCGGGATCATGACCTGAGCCGAAGGCAGTCGCTCAACCAACTGCGCCACCCAGGCGCCCCAAATAAATAAATCTTAAAAAAAAAAAAACAACAGTTATGGGATTTGGGGAAGATGACAGAGTGGAAAGCACAGAAATCTTTCTTCCTGCTTAGACAATTGTCCTGGCAGAATCTGCTTGATTTAATTATGTTGGAACTCTGTAGTTTCTTCAAAGATTTGCAGCTTCCTGAAGAAGACTTGAATGGGAGAGTGCAGTTAATTTTGGTCAGTTTCACCAGTAGTTACCCATCCCCAATCTTCAGCTCAACGACAGTCAGTTATGCATTTGTTCCAGGAGCAGTTAAAAATCTAGTTGAGCCAGGACGGGCAATCCGGACCGTGTCCTCCAGAGATCAGAAATCTGTTTTCTGCTTGCTGCTTTTGATCATGGAAGTACAGACACAGGAGCAGGCAGCCATTGTTGCCCCTCTCCTGTTGTTTCAAGCCTGTTGGCTACAGCTGAAGTGGCTTCCAGGAGATTTAAAGAACTGGCACCTTCACCCTCACCCCCACACCTTTATCTGTTTTTCTCATTTTTGAGCCAGACTTTTAAGAACTAGGTCATTCAAAAGTGACCACATACAGGGGAATTTAGAAAGTCATCGTGCATGCCTAGGGAAAAGCTAGGGCTCAGAAAGACTGGGGAAGACATGACATTTACACCTCAGGCTGATGTCTGGCACAGAGACACTCTACAACAATAAAACAAAGGCACAAACAAAAACAAACCCCAAAAGAAAATCCTAAGAAAAGGGGAGAATCTGATCTCCAAGCCTACTATATTATTAGGTTCAAATATCCAAGTTTTCAGGAAAAAAAAATCACAGGACACATAAGGAAACAGGCAAGTATGACACATTCAAAGAAAAGACAACAGAAAATGTCCAGTGACAAAGGCCGGATGGCAAATCTACTAGAGAATGACTTTGAAAAAACTGTTAAAGACGCTCAAAAAACTAAAGGATATGGAGAAAGTCAAGAAAATGATGTATGAGCAAAGTGGAAATATCAACACATCACAAAGAAATTCTGGAGCTGAGAAGTAGAAGAACTTAAGTGAAAAATTCACTATAGAGATTCAAAGGCAGATTTGAGCATGCAGAAGAAAGAATCAGTGACCTAGAAAAGATAAATGATCACTTCTGAGAAAAGGAAAGAATAAAGATTGAAGAAAAATGAACAAAGCCAAAGGAGACTGTGGAGCCCCTTCTAAAAGTTGATTGTACATTGTGGAAGTCCCAGAAAACGAGAGTGGAGGGCAGAGAGACTATTTGAAGAAATAATGCCTGAAGACTTCCCAAATTTGACAAAAGACTTGAATATAAACATCCAAGAACCTTAACAAACTCACAATAAAATGAATTCAAGGAGACCCACATAGAGGCACATAAATTGTTGAAAACAAAAACAGAGAATCTTGGAAGCAGCAAGACAGAAGTGACTCATTGCATAAAAAGGATGCTCAATAAGACTATCACCAGATTCCTCACCTGAAACTTTGGAGGCCAGAAGTGAGTGGGCTAGCACATTCAAAGTGGTGAAAGGAAACAAAACAAAACAAAACAAAAAAACCTGTCAGCT
>JAPYYJ010003877.1:0-11037 GCA_028533885.1 Nasua narica
GTTTAATGACCTGGACAAACGTGAATGTGTCTCAATACAGAGAGAATATAATAAAGAAGAATGATAGATATAAGCACATAAATCTAAGCAATCTAATGAATGAGTTAAGCAACTACGATGAGAGAATTCTTTTTTGTTTTTAAAGAATCTATCTATCTATCTACCTATCTATCTATCATCTATCTATTTATTTATTAGAGAGAGCATGTGAGTGGGTGGGAGGCGCAGAGGAAGAGGGAGAGAGAATCTCAAGCAGAAAATAGCGTAGAGAATCTCGGGAGTATAAGAACTTTGGAATAACTACCAAATGAAGGCCTAAAGAGTGATTGTACGATCTTTTCCCTGGAAGCCTATCAAGACCGAAGCCAAAATCAAGAGTTGGATGCTTAACCCATGGAGCCACCCAGATTCCCCTAAAAGAGAATTCTTGAAAGCAAAAACTGTACTGTAAGGAAATTATAATCATGGATAGACTTGAATGCCCAAAACTGACTGAGGGAAAATTTAGGAATTGGTGGAGAAAGAACTTAGCGATTCTAAAACAAATTTTATTGATGGAACAGAGAGTACAGGTAGTTTTATCCAATTGTAAATCATAAGTAATTGGGATTTTATTCGTCAACAGTATTTTTTAAATGGACTTGCAGAGGGGAAGGGGATTATCATCAATTTATAGTAGAAAATGAAAGGATTTACAAATTAGCAAGAGAAAACACGGAATAAATTATACATAAATAAAACAAGTGAAGTAGAAAGAGGAGGAAGAGAATTTCAGGTTAACTATGAGCTTTAACAAACATGACTTCTTCACCAAAACCCCCAAGGAGCTAAAAAGAAGTAATCTGTAAAGGCATTAAACCATAGAGGGAAAGTGTAATCTATAGCATTAGGATAAAATATGTCCCAACATTTGGCAATAGGAGATGTGCTGAAGACTCATGCCTTCCCTCAACATGAAAGATAGGTTCTCCAGAAAACAAGAAAAAGTTTTAAATTTCCAGCATATTGGGGTGCTTGGGTGGCTCAGTTGGATAAGCATCTGCCTTTGGCTCAGGTCATGATCTCAGGGTCCAGAGATCGAGTCCCACATCAGGCTCCCTGCTCAGTGGTGAGGAAGCTTCTCTCTCTCCCTTCCCTCCCTTTTTAAATCTTAAAAAAGAAATAAAAAAATAAATACATTTCTAGCATATTGAATGAAATAGACCCAACTGAGCTCTCTTGATGAATCTCCTGAGATGGAGGTAAGATCACTTCTTGCAAAAAGTTTGGCTAAATTGCTCATTATTATATTAACAAAATACATGATTCAATTTTTTTAATTGGATGCTGTTCGTTTATTGCTAGTTTATCTTCTACAAACTACGGTGTGAATGGATTTAATTGCGGAAATTGTTTCAATAATACATGGTATCTCTAAGCTTTTATTTACTCATTTATTTAGAGAGCAACAACAGGAGGAGGAACAGGGGGAAAGAATCCCAAGCAGACTCCATGCTGAGCACAGAGCCCGACACAAAGTGGGGTGGAGTGGCTCGATCTCACAACCCTGACATCATGACCTGAGCTGAAATCAAAAGTCCGATGCTTAACTAACTGAGCCACCCAGGCTTCTCTCTCTAGTACAAGTTGTAAAGAAAATATGAGACAGAAGTGACTGGTAATGGGCATGCATGGTAGTGATATTTTCATACGTACGTACAAAGCAGTGAAAAAATGAGTTACGGCGTGGTTCATCGTAGGACTGAAATCTATAAATTCATGTATCTATGTATCTGGGTCGAACAAAGAGACACAAACCTGCCTCGCCTCGTAAGACTCCTTTAAAGAAAGATCGAATTGCTGTTTGCAGTTATCAGGAAGCAAAAAATAATCCCTCCAGTAAAGTAAATATGCAATGGCAAAAAGCCACAGAAAGCGTACGCATCAACATCCGTTCTTTGGAAATTGCTTAAAAGCAGCAATTAGCATCTCAAACTTCATTCGGTAAACCGGTTTCTGTATTTATAGGTGGTTCAGGAAAGCTCTCTACTCTTGCCTTACATGCACTGAAGAGCCACACTTTAGCTTTTTCTAAGATATAATTGGTATTGGATTATTTTGAGAGAAAGAGACAGAGTGCAAGCAGGGGAGGGGCAGAAGGAGAGAGAGACTCTCGAGCACACTCCATGTTGAGCGGGGAGTGGGATATGGGGTTCAATCGCACAACCCTGAGATCACAACTTGAGCCGAAGTCAGGAGCCGGATGCTTAACCAAATGAGCCACCCAGGTACCCCAATGCCCGTCTATACATCTTGACAAAGGCATACATCTGTGTTCATTAAACCTATCAAGACGCAGAATCCCCCCCCCACGGAGCTCCTTCACGAAATTCCAAATCACTTAACAACTCTACCCAGAAAAGCTAGAGCATTCTGATATTTTTCACTGTAGATTCAAGTTGCTTTTTGTCAAATTTCATATAAACCAGAATACACAGATTGTATTTTCGTGTCTGGCTTCTTTCCACATCGTTTTTAGAAAGATCCATTTATCCTTCTACCGAAAGATCGATAGGTAAAATATCAAAAGATCGATATTTTTGTGTATATCAGTAATCCATTTCTTTTCATTACTAAGTAGTAGTCCATTGTACAAATATAGCTCTTTTTTTTTTTCATTCATTCCCCGACTGATGAAATCTTCGACTGTTTTTCAATTGGGCCATTTCAAATAAACTCGATATGAATATTCTCGTGCAAATACCTTGTGGCCATAGATTTATTTCTCTTGGCTAAATATTTAGGAGGAGGGCTGCTCCAGTGTGCATGTGCAGAGTTATAGGAAACTGCCAATTTCTCTCATTAAAATGTGAAGGTTATCTTGTAACTATGTGTTTATGTAACTGTCTTTTATTGTGCATACAGAGTTCTTTCACGTTAAACACCCCACAATCTTTTAATACCTTTTACATATCCACAATCTTCTTTGTCTTTTACTAGGAAATTCATTGTGACAGCTTGCTGGTCACTTCACAACCTGGATATATTATAATTAACTTTGTATTGTTTACACCTTCTCAGCCAGTTTCATTTCCTGAGACATAATTTTATACACAAGCCAGTTAATGCTTTATATGTCAGGGGACCTATCAAGTTTATTTTGCTATTGAAGAAGGATATTAGGCTTTTTTAATTTAGTACAGATAGGCTCACTTGCATTTTGTTCTGTGATATCATTTACGGAATTATATAAGGTTTGACAACACTATAATATAGCCTTGTTTGAAAGGAGTCATCCTAGTGAGCTATTCAACTTAGTCTCCCATGTTGGAGGGAAGGTTTTTGCAAGTCATGAGTTTGAAATATTTTCAGACATAGAAGCAGCACTATTATGAAATGTGTGTGAGTGAGTGTGCATGCGAGTATGGGTAATACGGAGAAAGACAGAGCAAGAGAGAAAATCTCATTTGACTGAGTGATGGTAACCTTTTGAAGTGAGTAGGTTTCTCTTACTCATCGTTATACTTCTAATGCTTTTTGCACGGTTCCTGAATGATTTGGTAAATATTGCTTAAAACCGTACAATAGTTTGTGTGGCATAAATACACCTTCAAACCAGCGTCCTCTTGAAATATTACATGAAGACAACGTCCTCATCAGTCTCCGTCACCAAAGAAGCACAGAAAAGCTATACTCATGGAAATGCTCATTCCTGGAGATATTCGCCCATGGAGAAGTTATTCATGGAGATGCCCACCCATAGAAATGCTCCCTAGTGGAGGGGGTCACTCATAGAGATGCTCAACCATACATATACTTACTCATAAATAGTCTCACTCATGGAGGTGCTCATTCATGGAGATCCTCACTCATGGAGATCCTCAATCATAGAGTAACTCACAAAGAGGTTCACTCATGGAGATGCTCACCATGGAGTTACTCATAAAGAGGTCACTCATGGAGAGGCTCACTCATCGACACCCTCACCCACAGAGATCCTCATTCATGGAGATGCTTACTCATGAAGAGGCTCACTCACACAAAAGCTATACTCATGGAGGTGCTCATCCATGGAGAATTTCACTGATGGAGGTGCTCCCGAGTGGAAGTGCTCACCCATGGAGGAGTCACTCATGGAGATGCTCGCCCATAGAGGTGCTCATTCATGGAGAAGTTCACTTACAGAGATGCTCACCCACGGAGGAGCTCACTCACGGAGATCCTCACTCATAGACTAACTCATAAAGAGGTTCACTCATGGAGAGACTCACTCATCGACCTCCTCACCCATAGAGATGCTCATTCATGGAGATGCTCACTCATAGAGATGCTCACGCATGGAGACGCTTACTCATGAAGAGGCTCACTCACAGAAAAGCTATACTCGTGGAGGCACTCACTCATGGAGAGGCTCATTCATGGAAGTACTCCCTAGTGGAGGTGCTCCATTGGGGAGATGCTCATCCATAGAGGTGCTCCCTCATGGAATGCTCCTTAGTGGAGGTGTTCACTCATAGAGACACTCACTCATGGAGGAGCTCACTTCTGGAGATGCTCACTCATGGAGAGGTTCCTTCATGAAACTCACCCATGGTGACGTCCATTCCTGGAGATGAGCACTCATGCAGAAGCTTACTCTCTGCTTCCTCCACTACCAGTCCCTTCCTCTTCTCTTTTCCCCTTTTTATGTTGAACACAGTATGTAGCTAGTGCTTCTTCACCTTTTCTTCTAATTTCATGGAGGCCTGAAGATTGGATCCTTGGTCAATTTTCCTTGCATTGTTAACTCCAGGAATTGTTGGGTTTTTACAGTGTTATGGGCTAAACTGTATCCACCCAAATTCACACGTGGAAGCCCTATCCCCCAGGACCTTGGAATGGAACTTTATTTGAAAATGGAACCTTTAAAGAGGAGATTAAGGTACAATAAAATCACTTGGGTGCACCTACACCAACAGGATCATTGTCCTTATAAGAGGGGGTGAGAATCATTATGTTGTACACTTGAAATTAATATAATGCTGTATGTTAACTACCCTGGAATTAAAATTTAAGAATGCAAAAAAAAAAAAAAGAAGAGTAGATTAGGACACACACATACACAGAAGGACAACCAGGTAAGGACACAGGGAGAAGAGAGCAGCTCCACATCAAGGAGAGAGGCCTCAGGAGAAACCAGCCGTGGCTTCATCTGGATCACAGACTTCCAGCTTCCAAGATGGTAAGAAAATATATCTCTGTTGTTTTGCCCCTTGGCCTGTGGTCTTTTTTTTTTATATATATATTTTATTTATTTATTTGACAGAGAGAGAGAGAGTCACAAGTAAGCAGAGGCAGGCAGAGAGAGAGGGGGAAGCAGGCTCCCCGATACGGAGCCCTGTATCACACAGTCTGCTTCTCCCTCTCTCTCAGATAGATAAATAAAATCTTTACAAAAACGAGTAAGTTAAGAGAAAGAAAATTTGGGCAAGGTAGCTCTGCCTGTTCCATCTGCCTTACCCCAGGAGAAAGGTAACTAAACGGTGCTTTGACCGCTTGATAGAAATCATCGAGAGCCCGATGTGGGGCTTGATCCCAGGACCCCGAGATCATGACCTGAGCTGAAGGCAGAGGCTTTAACTCACTGAGCCACCCAGGTGCCCCCTGTGGTCTTTTGTTATGGCAGTTCCAGAAAACCAATATGGCCAGGTTCTAACTCCCATTATCTATAATTACTGATGTTTGACAGGCATTGATCTGGCACTGACTGCTGCCTGAGAAATCAGTTTAATCGAGTGTCCTGGAAGTACATACAGAAAACAGAGCACCACCATATACTCCAGCCACTTAACACAAAACCTGTGAGGGATATATCCTCCTCTACCCCCATGCCCCCGACACTGTCTGCTCGGTGAATTTAATTCAGACCTTTCGTCCCGGGGTCCCGGGATCGAGTCCCACATCGGGCTCCCAGCTCCATGGGGAGTCTACTTCTCACTCTGACCTGCTCTCTCTCACTCTCTCTCTTTCCTAATAAATAAATAAATAAAATCTTTAAAAAAAAAAAAAAGAGTCAGACCTTTCACTGACCAAACTTCTTTTGATTTGAAATAAATTTAGGACACATAGTCGTTATCAGTAGATGAGTCAAGAGACGCGACACGCATGCTGTGTTTGCGTTGTGTGTGTGGGGATCACATTAACGACTTTTACTACTTCAAAGCAGATCCAGGAGATTTCTGTGACTAGAGGTCAATTTTTTCCTATAGCTGCACATGCAGGCAATGCCAAAGCACAGAAATTGGGTCATTGTTGCTTCTGTTGTGTATTTATTTAATATGCACAACTCGGACTACAGGAATGTTCAATTATTTTTCAAGATTTCAATCCCTGAACAGTAGGTTTCAAGAAGTGTTCTCCAAGCATTTGTAGTGGAGAAAATTTAATAGTAATGCAAAAAAAAAATATCAGAAAGTCTAGGGAATAAAAAGTAAGATATGGAAATACATCCTATACTTTTATAGCCTTTGAAACCTTCCAAATGGGTGAATATCCTAACTTTTTTGTTGTTGAATGTCATGCCCCAAGTCAATATATATGTCATGTCAAAATTCTTAGCTTCAGAAAAAGGTTAAGAAAATGATTTTTGAAAAAGAATGCCCAAGGATATGCAGAAATGACTTTCTTTGCCCTACAGAATCACAAGTGGAATATCAAAGTCATAAAGTTTCCATCTTGTTCTTTTTTTTTAATAACTTGAAAGTCTTATTTAGAAAAGATGTGATGCAATGAAGACACAGAGTATTTTTTTAGCATATTTCCTTTTTTTGCGTTTGGCTTCCCCTTCTACATATTATGACAAAATAACATGTCCCCAAATTTATTGGAAATGCTTCCATTCTATCATAAGCCAAACATATGGAAGTAACAATGTGAGAGAGAACCACAAATGGGCCAACTACTGCTAACTTTTATTCTGTGTCCATATAGTTAACAAGCTGTCCCTATTCCTGTGACTGAATAAGCCAATAATTCTTACAATTGACACAGTAATAATCTCTAGGAATGAAAATTTTAGTAGGATACATGCAACCGACCCTCTTTCTATTATAGTGTCATGTTAATTCAAGTGGGGTCTTCGGTTTGGCACATAAATAAACCTAGGGATGTATTAGGAATTAAAATGTATGGACCCTACTCCAGACCTTCAGATTGTTTGGCCAGAATCTGCATTTTAACAAGCCTTCCATAACCTTCTTACCTAAAGTCTGAGAACCACTCACTAGTCTAGTGGGTTATACTAATGTAGAGAGGGGGAACAAAGTGATAAATAAAATACTGCAAACAAAAGAAGGAAAATATGAAACAGACTCCATAAGGCTCTCCCCAGAAAGATGCATCAAATTTAAGACCCAATGTGTTGGAGGTATCACCTAGGCGAAGGAGAGACAGTATTGTAAGAAATGCACTGGCGTGAAGACTGGGCATTTGGAATTATAGGTGGATTGCTTAGTCACATCTTTCCCATAAACACCAAGTATTTTTCTTTAAAGCACATTTGTTAATTCAAACTGCTGCCACTTTTAAAAAATATAGGCAGTGCCCAATGCATAGTACATAACTCTGCTATAACAGTAGGGTAAAAAACATACTTTGTAAGCTCACATGTATACTCTTCACACAAAAATGAATTAATTTCATTCATTCATGCATTAATCTTAATTAAGAGGGGTCTGGGTGGTTCAGTTGGTTAAATTTCTGCCTTCAGCTCAGGGCATGATCTCAGGGTCCTGGAACGGAGCCCTGTATCACACAGTCTGCTTCTCCCTCTCTCTCAGATAGATAAATAAAATCTTTACAAAAACGAGTAAGTTAAGAGAAAGAAAATTTGGGCAAGGTAGCTCTGCCTGTTCCATCTGCCTTACCCCAGGAGAAAGGTAACTAAACGGTGCTTTGACCGCTTGATAGAAATCATACAGTCGACACAATTGAAAGATTAAATACAGAATTGTTTACGAATTCGGAACATGCATTCAAGAAGACATGGGCACACACAAAGATACGCCTAATCCCCACGCATTAAGGAAGCATTAATTTGTGCAGGAAGGTGGTAGTACATGTTGGATTTAGGGAGCTGGTATTTATGAATAAGTAGGAAGTCTGGAACATAGAGGAGTAACTATGTTTTTGGGAAAATGTGAAGCAGGTAATGAACAGCCCTACTAAACAACAGCAACGTGCATATGTCAAATGATATTTGAGTTCACATGTAAACAGACTCGGAAGTAGAAGAACCTTATCTCAAATTTCTCATGTAGGAAATATGTATATAAACTTATTTTCAATATTAAGAGAGATCATCTAGCTAACTTATATGTATCATTTTGTACAGTTAATTCTTGTCAATAAGTTATACCTCTTAAGGACTGAGCTATGTCCTTGAAGTCATGCCATGCTCAATCTATGTGCTTTAGTAGACGGATCCACAGCCGTATCGTTGTTATCATTAAAGAGCCATGAGGTTTATCTTCCAGAATGGATGAGGTAATCATCAGCAACTGTGTGATGAGGTAAGCATCCACTTAATTATAGAGAGCTTCACAGTCTGACATGTGGATCCATTAGTCTTGTAAGAAATCCATGCATAAATTCCCCATAGAGACTTCCTTATTTGAGATGAGACTCTAAGATTGATTGATTGATTGATTTTAAAGATTTCCATTCATTCCATACAGAGAGAGAGATCACAAGTAGGCAGAGAGGCAGGAGGAGAGAGAGGAGGAAGCAGGCTTCCCGCCAAGCAGAGAGCCTGATGCGGGGCCCTATCCCAGAACGCGGAGACCACGACCCGAGCCCAAGGCAGTGGCCGAACCAACCGAGCCACCCAGGTGCCTGTAAGATTTATTTTTATAAAGGGTATTTTTATTTTAAAAAAAAAATCCATGGATGATTTGACTCTTGGGCAAGTTATCAAAATAAAGAGTCCTGACATCTACTCTATTGTAACATTCCTTATTATGTAGGTGCTCCCCCAATGGGTGGTACTTACCAACATATTCTCAGTCTACATAAACTCAGTTGGTAAAAGTGAAAATACAAATAATAACCACCTGTGTTGAAAGAATGTCCCATTAAACAAAGTAGGTTAACTATTTCTCCAATGAACATTTTAATGTAATAATTAAACTGGAGAATCACCAGCCCTGCACAAGTATTGTTTCATTAACTTACAGATTTCTGTAACTGACAGGTCCCCGAAGCAACCTGGTGTGTGCAGATAATAAAATGTTAACGCACGAACATTCTGTTCACGCTCAGCTGCTTTTAGTTCCTGAAATAAATACTATTTCACTGGGTCCATTAGGTTTATTCCCCTTCTGCATGAAGCGTTGCTTCATCGTACTGGAAGCAACCAATGAGATCGTCTTATTTTCTGGGAAAATGAGGCATTTAAAAGAAAAAGGACTTGCCCAAGGTCATGGATTTAGCATTGCAGTAGTACAAGCGTTCTGTACGCTACCTTAAAATTCCTTCAATAAGACACTTTCAGATCGTTCTCCCTCTTTCAAGTATGATTGTAGAGTTGGGGAAAACTTATATATCACGCTGAGAATTAGCTGGAAACCAATATTTTTAAGATTTCATTCTTACTGGCATATTTAGGGAAAAATCAATTTCTTATATTCGTTTGCTATCAACATTTAAAAAAATGATGCAGGTGGTGAAAAATTGGCGGACTGTTGTATTTAATAGGGGATGTTGCCAAAATCTATTCACTGAAAATGACAGTAGGATTCCAACGACCAATAAAGATTGTTTAGATGTACAACTCCTTGTAGGTGAATATTTTTCATGAAGTCTTGTTGGTAGAGATGATGTTAGAATGGGATAGTTCAAACACATTCATAAAGAGAATTGCAGAAAAAAATCCCTCTCCATTCACTCAATTCACCACACACTATGTAGGATTTGCAATGTACCAGACACTGTACCGGGTGGGGAACACGGTGTCACTTTATGATTTCTACCACCCTCTGGGTTGAAAAAGGATTATGCCCAGGTACAAAAGGTAAAACCTGCTTGGGGAGTCTCAGATTTACTGCAATGACTATTGTATCAACTTACTAACAATAGAGCTGGTGCTCATTAATGCCGAATACATAAATGAATCAATGGATGAATGAAGTCCCAGTGGGTGTTTCCCGTTGCCACTGTGCTTCTCATGCTTCCCAAAAATACAGGTTCAAGTAGATATTAGGATATTAGGATATTCGGATATTTTCATCTTAAATGTTAGAAGAATCAGATTATCTTGAAAACATCTGTTAGCATAGTATGAAGCGCTTATGTGTCTTTCAACACCAGAAACTAGAGAAAAGTGCAAGAGAAAACCATGTAATACCAAAGCAGGGCATGCTAAGACACTAAGTATAAAGGTGGGAGGAGCCGATTATCATCATGATGGTAATCATATTACCATACAAAAGTATGCAATCAATATGTTGCACAACTTAATTTTACATGTTCTATGCCAAATATATTTCAGTAACAAGAATAATAAAAACTGTCACTGTGTTACAATTAAAAAATAAAAAAGGAGTAGAGGTCCAATTCTAATTTTGGCTTCCATTTTGAATTTCCATATCATTGTCTTACATTCAAATTGTTAGTATTTTCATGTATATTTCCAAAAATTATACGTTCTTTCTGTTTTTAATGCTGTTCACATCTGATAGGAATTAAAAACTGACTGTGGTAACATTTTTGAGAACTGCATAAAGATGATAACTGATGCTATTCAATATTGTGAAATTTGAAAGGCATAATGCAAGAATGTTGGACTCTGGGGGCCCCTGGGTGGCGCAGTTGGTTGAGCAACTGCCTTCGGCTCAGGTCGTGATCCCGGAGTCCCGGGATCGAGTCCCACATCTGGCTCCCAGCTCCATGGGGAGTCCGCTTCTCACTCTGACCTGCTCTCTCACTCTCTCTCTTTCCTAATAAATAAATAAATAAAATCTTAAAAAAAAAAAAAAAAGAATGTTGGACTCTGAACACGGATATATTATGAAATATTTTTTT
>JAPYYJ010003878.1:0-11033 GCA_028533885.1 Nasua narica
CAAAATCCTTGAGGAGAACATAGGCAGCAACCTCTTTGACCTCAGCCAAAGCAACTTCTTCCTAGAAACATCACCAAAGGCAAGGGAAACAAGGGCAAAAATGAACCACTGGGACTTCATCAAGGTCAAAAGCTTTTGCACAGCAAAGGAAACAGTCAACAAAACCAAAAGACAACTGACAGAATGGGAGAAGATATTCATAAATGACATATCAGACGAAGGGCTAGTATCCAAAATCTATAAAGAACTTCTCAAACTTAACACCCAAAGAACAAATAATCCGATCAAGAAATGGGCAGAAGATATGAACAGACATTTCTGCAAAGAAGACATCAAAATGGCCAACAGACACATGAAAAAGTGCTCAACATCACTCAGCATCAGAGAAATACAAATCAAAACCACAGTGAGATACCACCTCACACCAGTCAGAATGGCTAAAATCAGCAAGTCAGGAAACGACAGATGTTGGTGAGGATGCGGAGAAAGGGGAACCCTCTTACACTGTTGGTAGGAATGAAAGCTGGTACAGCCACTCTGGAAAACAGTATGGAGGTTCCTCAAGAAGTTGAAAATAGAGCTACCGTACGACCCAGCAATTGCACTACTGGGTATTTACCCTAAAGATACAAATGTAGTGATCCAAAGGGGCACATGCACCTGAATGTTTATAGCAGCAATGTCCACAATAGCCAAACTATGGAAAGAACCTAGATGTCCATCAACAGATGAATGGATAAAGAAGATATGGTATAATATATATAGGTATAATATATATATTCAATGGAATACTATGTAGCCATCAAGAGAAACGAAATCTTGCCATTTGCAACAATGTGGATGGAACTAGAGGGTATTATGCTAAGCGAGATAAGTCAGTCAGAGAAAGACAATTATCACATGATCTCTATGATATGAAGAATTTGAGAGGCAGGGTGGGAGGTTGTGGGGGGGTAGGGGAGGGAAATGAAACAAGATGGGATCAAGAAGGAGAGAAACCATAAGAGACTCCTAAAATCACGAAACAAACTAAGGGTGGCTGGGGGGTAGGGGGGTAGGGATAGGGTGGCTGGGTTATGTGTTGTGAAATGTGTAAGCCTGATGATTCACAGACATGTACCCTGGGGCAAATAATACATTGTATGTCAATTTAAAAAAAAGATTAAAAAAACCACATACACTCTCTGAGCTCGTATTATTACTATGTCTGTTTTACAGATGAGCAAATAGAGAAGAAAGTAAGGACCTGGTGAGTTCACAAGAGGTAGAGCAGTGACCAATCTTTCAAGATGCTAAACACCCACCTTTTTTTAGGGAGGGAGGCACAGAGGGTGAGGGAGAGAGAGAATGTTAAGCAGGCTCCATGCCCAGCATGGATCCCGAAGTGAGGCTCGATCCTAGGACCCTGAGATCATGACCTGAGCAGAAATCAAGAGTCGGATGCTTAACCAACCAAGCCACCCTGGCACTCCCTAAACATCCACATTCTTAACAAAGAGTTCTATCTACTGTCTCCAAACAGGGATTTCTGCCTCTGCTTTTATTCTGGGTGTCTGTAAGAAATACGGCTTTGCATTTCTGTACCTGAACCTACTGTGGGTCTTGGTTCCCCTGTGGTAGTAGAAATTTCCTCTTGGTCTCCTTCCTACCTGCTCTTTGGCCCTCTGTCTCTGCAGATCACTGCTGTATCCTCCCTGAGGCAGCAAGCATTGCATCAGGCCTGCTGGCTCTCAGAGCTGCATTCGAGTGGCTTCGGGGGAAGTGTTACACTGTCTGGTCACTGGGGGCTGGAGAAAGCCATGAGGCTGCCTTGGGCCCATCTGTCAGGATACTCCATGCAAATACACTTTTTTCCTACACCAATGGGCCTGTATAGCTCTTGAGTCACCTGCAGAACTCAAGTCCTCTACCTAGAGATAGGCGTTCCAGAACATTCCCATGGAGGCAGGGCCCAGGGCCCCTTCACGGGCATCCTCCAGCAAACCCTCCTCTCCTCCTTCACATTTTTAAACATACCCCTTACTTAATATTCTCTCTCATCATAGTTTCTAGTTGTCCTATGCTTATATTCTCCATTTTCCCAAGGTGGTTGGATTTTTTTTTCCCCTAGAGTAAACAAGAATCACAATAGATGCTCAGTAAGTTATGAACTTCAAAAAATGCAATGCCCTGCTACCTGAGGCACCGGGCAAAATTAATTTACTAGTCTTACTCCTTGCCATCTGAAAACTTGGAATCAAAAATACCTTCCTTAGGGGTCAAATATGACTGTTCCTGCTGCCCTCTGAGGTTTAGGATAGAACTTAGAATCTGCCCTCTTACTTAATAAGGCTAAGTTCTCACGGTTTGAATTTTCCAGAAAATTGGCACTACCACTGTGTCACGGTGTAAATAATCTTAACAACAACATCAAAACCACAAATAATAATAGCTAGCCTTATTGAGGGCTTAGAGTGTGCTTTATTTCTAATTGATTTATTTTTTAAAGATTTTTTAAAATGTATTTTTTATTTTAAGATAGAGCAAGAATAAGAGAATAAGAGAGAGAGAGAGAGAGAGAGAGAACACATAAGTAGCAGTGAGGGGCAGAGGGAGAAAGAAGCAGACTCCCTCCCTGAGCAGGGAGCCCAATGTGGGGCTCGATCCCAGGACTCTGGGATCATGACCTGGATCCCAGGACTCTGGGATCATGAGCTGGATGCAGATATTTAATGGACTGAGCCCCTTTGTGTATGCTTTAAAAGCCTTTCATCTATTCATTCATTTCACTGTCACAGAATTTAATGAAGAGGGTGCTATTATCATCCCCTCTTTGCTGATGTGGAAACTCAGTGGGCAGGTACATCGCCCCACTTTCAGAGGCAGAGGTAGGATTTGAATTTTGGAGGTTGGACACTGCAGCCCTCCTTCTTAAACATTTGGGACTGATCTACTCATTATACAATTATTCAACTAAGTTAAAAGAAAAGAGAAGAAAAGAAAAGAAAAGAAGAAAAGAAAAAAGAAAAAAAGAAAGGAAAGGAAAGGAAAGGAAAGGAAAGGAAAGGAAAGGAAAGGAAAGGAAAGGCTATATGTAGGGAACACAAGACTGGAAACACACGATGGAAAGGCAATGACTGAGTGTACATTGATCCTGCAATGGTTCATCAGTGTGAACGCCCTTCGGGGCTCCCATCCTCCCTTGTACATATATGCAACCTATGTGCATACTGTGCTTGACATTATTTTCATGATACCACCCTGCTGCTGGGTTTCTCCATGCTCATCGCCCTTCACAGAGTGTACGTGAACTCAGGGCAGAGATGACTTCCCTTTCAACCAGGGGCTCAGTAAATGCTGGCTATGGGCTGTGGCTACCTGTACCCGGTATAGGGAATGGTCTCCTTTCCAGATTACAGGCGAATATCTCCACTGGCTACTCTTGCTCCAGCGTGGGTACCTGTCTGTAAGCACAGAGGAGGAGAGGGTGGTGCCCTCTGACACTTGAGGACTGGCCATACTGATATCTTCATCTTGATTCTGTCTCCGTCCCTGTAGTTGACTCCCCAGCACTAGGCACACCAATGCCCTGAGGCATATCAGGCATTTTTTTTTTTATTTCATCTTTTTATGTTGTGTCTAAAGCAGTGACTTGACTCTTTGTGGCTTTCCAAAAAATGTTTGTTCAATTGAATTTACTCTCAGAGCTGTCACCTTCTTGATGGACACCTGGAAAAATGGCTTCTGCGTCCTTAAATAATTGTGAACAGATGGTCCAGACTATTTGGATGGGGATCTAGTGAGAAGGCGAACCAAGATGCCTTGCATAATGTGGGTTCTGCTTCTTCTTGAAGACTCAGTCCTTTTAAGTTGCCAGGATCAGTTCAGTAAGTCTACACTGAAGAATTTATGTATGCACCCAATAAGCCAGCCATTCAGCAATGCTTCCTGTGTTCTCTCTGGGAACAGGGGAAGCTGAGAGGGAGAGGACCATGTGTACCAGTATGCCCAGTGAGCTCACTAAGTAGTAGGGGAGAGGAAGCCCCTGAACTAGCAATAATTATATTTTAAAAAATGGTGGGGGCGGTGATAGAAATATGGACAGGGTGCTAACTTTGCCTAGAATTGTCAGAAAAGGAAACTCAAAGGGCCCATGAGTCTAGAAAAGGAATGCAGATGGGAAGGGAGTTCTAGGTAGAGGAGTCCTAGAGAGGAGAGCCGTGGAGGGTGCAGAGAACAAACTAGGAGTAGGGAGTCATCACAAATGAGATTGCAACAGAGGCAGAGTCACTTTACAGATGGTCTCAGGAGCTTGATTCAGAAAGCAGGACGTCCTGTCCTAGGCGCAGGGAAGCCAACAGGGAGTCTAGCCGCTGGGAGCCAGAGTTGCATGTGCGTTTTAGAGATCATGCTGTTCCAGAAGCCTCTATGGCTTCTGATTTCAGCTGCAGCTGCAGTGGACAGTTCCACAGAAGCTCAGCCCCACCTCTGGCCTGCATGTCCTTTTCACTTTCTGTCTCAGAGCCTTGTCCACCAGCATAGGGGTGTAGCTGGCCTGCACAGAAGCCCAGCCTGGAAATGTGAAGCAGTTAATACCACCAGAGATCATCCTGAACTGATGGTGGATAAATCCTCCAGCTTCCCATCCTTCAGGGAGACAATTATTGGAGGCATTCTAGATGTTTCCGAGGAGGTCCCGGTGGTGTCAGGCCCCTGTCGCCCATAGCAGCAACTTTGATAATACAGCTTTATATTGATTGGCTTTCCTTCTTTCCTGATTCACTTCCCTTTTTATTCACTCCTGTTTTCTAGGATGCCCCCCCCCCCCCATAGAGCACCTGCATCCAGCCCTTGCCTCAGGTTCTGCTTTCAGGAGAACCAAAAATGACCATGGCTGAGCCAGGGATGTGGCTGAAATTGGCAGGGAAGCTAGCTGAGTGGCTGGGGTACCAGTCCTGTGAGACATTACAAAAGTCTGAGTTAGAGTAGTAGCTCTAAGGTAAGCATGAGTAGAGTAGTAGCTCTAAGTAGTAGCATAAGGTGAGCATGGAAGCTAGTGACCTACTGGAAGGAAAATGGGAGAGATGTGCCAGGAGATTAGGTGATGAGTGAGGAAGAATTTATGGCTTGGGAAGGAAGAGTGAGAAGAAAGTAAAACATTAAGGAAGAGAACGGTTATTTTAGTTTTGGACATGTTGGGTTTGAGGCGTATGTAAGAACAGGTTGTCCCATGGGGAAAGACAAAAAATAGTGCCTTTTTTGTTTTTTCATTCATCCCATTGGCCCTTGAGTATCTGAAATTGCCATCTGTCTATCCGTCCATCCATCCATCCATCCATCCATCCATCCATCCATCTATCTGTATATTGGGTGTTTTGTATCTACCAGGAAATGTTCTCAGGACTGGAGATTGCCTTAGCCCGATTCTCTAGAAAACAAAGCTTGGGGCAAAGATTCAAATGCTTATGTTTCATTTG
Source organism: Nasua narica (assembly GCA_028533885.1). Taxonomy (NCBI): domain Eukaryota; kingdom Metazoa; phylum Chordata; class Mammalia; order Carnivora; family Procyonidae; genus Nasua; species Nasua narica. Next base: position 5,457 of record JAPYYJ010003878.1, read on the forward strand.
GGAGGTGCAAACCCGGAGCAGCAAGAATGACAGAAAGGAAGCGAGGTGAGTAAGAATGTGAGTGATGTGTTATTGTGCCGACTTTCACTTAATGACGGGCCGCGGACAGAGAAAAGGCTAGTAGTTGCTCAGAAGATGCATCCACTTGGCATATGGACTTCTCTGAATGGCACGCAAGAAGAAACCACACCTCAGAGTAGTTTCTGGGAGCAAGAAAGGAGAGGTGACCTATCTGAAGACTCCTCCTGCCCCATTCATTTCCTGTTTCCCATCGGCCATAGTTTGCCCCATGGAGAGTCAACTCCACTGGGTGTCCAGCCCTTCAGCTGGACTGCCCCTCTGATGGTTGCTCAGGAAGCCAGATCCCACACTCCCTGCACTGTGTGCTCTTTCATATGGGGAAGTAGCAGAAACTCTGGGCATGTGACTCATTAGTCTGATGCAGAAGGCAGAGCCCCCCAAGTGGGCTTAATAGGGCATGGCGTAGGCTGTGTGAGCCAAGTAGCTGGCAGCTCCCAGGGAATCAGAGGAGACGCAAAAGATTTTGTCCAATTTAGGGGAGAGCAGAAACAAAAAGAGACCTTGCCCTGATGAAAAATACCTTAAGAAAGAGAGGAAAAAAAGATTACCTGGCTGGGTGAGGTATCTTAGTTAGGCCTCTTCAGGCTGGTGACATTTGCATTGAAACATGAATGATGAAGAGGAGATGGCTAGATGCCACTCTTTAGAAAGAACACTCTAGGCAGAGGGATCAGGAGGTGTAACGGCCTTGAAGTGTAAAGAAGTTTGGTATAGTTGCAGAACAAGAAGAATATCACAGTAGTTACAGAAAAGCAAACAAGGGAGAGTGGAAGGAAGTAGGCAGGAGTTGGGTCATGGAGAGCATATAGCAAAGAATTTGAAACCCCATTGCCAGTGCCATCATCATATATCCACACATTGCTATTGGTCTTCCATCCAAAAGGAGGTGATGGGGCTTTAGCTAGGAATCAGGTTTGAAAGTTGGGTAGGGATGGTAGCAATCAAGGGCAGAGTCATAATCTTAAAGAGCTTTAAAGCAAACTGAATACATAATGTCAGAATCACACTGATACAGTTCATAGGAAATAGTTATTATCAACAATTATAACTATATCAAGAAAAGTAATTACTAATACAAGTTTGGGAAGCTCTTGGCTATGGACTGCTCATTCCCCATTGTTTGCTTTCTGATAGCAATTCCATGATGCTACAGAGAACTGGGTGGGGAAAACATATTTAATCTAATAAAGGTCGCCCTCACATCTCTCCTGTTCTGTGACATGCCATTTACTGAATCATCCATTATTGCCCAAAGAACAAAGACAAGCTTCACTAAGCAATGGATGATAAAGTTCACTTGGAAATTGGGGAAGAAATTGCAAAACTATTTGAGGCCAAGGGCACCATCATGCATAGAAATCAATAGCTGTCAGACAACGAGGAGGGAAGGGAATGAATAAACACAGTAAATAATGCTGAGAAATGACTTGGTGCCAAGCAGCCAATCAAGGAGAAGTCTCAGAGCTTGGCTGGGAGCTCCAGCGCTGGAATCAGACCAGACTAAGTGTGAATCTCTGCTCTATTGGGGCATGTCTGGTATCCTGTGAAAGCCTCAGTTGACTCCTCTGCACAATGGGAAGAGAATACACTAGCATCCTCGGTGCTAGGAGTGCTCCATGAGAGAGTGAATATAAAGCTTTTTATTTATGTGCATGTTTAATGCTCAAACACCAGCAGCAGCATCACTGCCCCACCCTCCTACTCCTCTTCCTCCTTCAATCAAGGTTTATTGAGGCAACACAAAAGATTGGATAGCACAGTGAGGAACCTTCCAAAGACTACTTTCTCAGACTATCTGAGAAGATAGGAATAATAATAATAAAATCCCACAAAATTATTTAGTGTAAAAAAGATGCCTATTGGGTTTTCCTTTGCCTCACATCATTGACAGTGAAATGAGCTTCTTCCAAGTTATGTTCAAACTCAAAAAAGTTTAATTATTCACACATTTTCACAAGATCCCTCCCAATATTAAAAACCATCAAAGGGAATTCAGGATTGTGAACAAAAAAATTGAAATACTGAATAGTTATAACACTTCCCACACTGCATAATTCTTCCTTTTCATTAAAAAAAACTTTAAACATTTGATATAAATGTTTTTGTTTGTGCTGAGTTTTAGTGCAGTCTAAGAGTCTGCAGTTTGAAACTAAGTGATAATAAGGGTGATGAAAAGACACTTGAATGTTACAAATTGATGCATAAGATACCAGAGTGTATGCATAAGATATTACTGTGTTCTGGCACTGGTATAATGAGTCAGTAGACATGATCCCCTTTATTCTTCATGTCATTTTGATAATACACATATTACTGTCCCATTTTTTAGAAAAAGTGAGGCTTAGAGTTGAGCTACTTCTTCAAGGGTGCTCTACTTATGAGGGTATCAGCTAAGAGATTCAAAAGGAGACTGATCTGGGTCCAGAGTCTGGGATTTTTTTTAGGATGTTCTACTTCTTCATCCATCTACCAACCAACCATCCATTCATCCATCTATCCATCCATCTCCCATCCATCCATCCACCCACCTACCCACTCATCCATCCATTTATCCATCTACCCACCCACCCACCCATCCTTCCATCCATCCATCCACCCACCCACCTACCCATCCAACCATCTACCCATCCATCCATCCATCAACCCACCCTTCCATCCATCTATCCACCACCCATCCTTCCATCCATCCATCCATCCATCCACCCACCCACCTACCCATCCAACCATCTACCTATCCATCCATCCATCAACCCACCCTTCCATCCATCTATCCATCCACTCACCCACCCATCCACCCACCCACTCATCCATCCATTCATCCATCCATCCATCTAATCATCCATCCATCCATCCATCATCGACCATTCATTTACCATCTATCATTTATCTGTCCATCCATCATCCATCTATCCAATATACACCCACCGATGAATCCATTTATCCATTTTTCCACTCACCCATGCATTCTTTCATTATTTCCACTTACTAATTAGGCAATTTATGTTGGTGATACCTCATTGTTCTATCTTAAATCTGTCCCATTTTCTTTCCATTGCCAATGGTAAAGCCTAGACCAACCCAGCATCTTCTCTTGCTTGGACAACTGCAGTGGCCGCTTATCTGGTCTCCATATTTCCACACTTTCTTCTCTATAGTTCATTTTCATCACAGCTACCAAAGTGATCTTCTCAAGGGGCATATTACTCCCGATTAAAGTCCTCCAGTATATTTTCACTGCATTATCAGCCTACTCTGGCTGAAACTCTGACACCTCTCTCATTGACTGCTTTCTGGCTCATGCTATTTCAGACATGCTGCTCAACTGTCTGTTCTTCAAACAAGCCAAGGTTGTTCCTGCCTTAGGAAGTTGCCAATTGCTGCTATGCCCTGAATGTTCTTCCCTTAAGTGACTCCTTCCTTCTCATTATATCTAACCCAGCTCACGTTACCTCCTCAGAGGTTCTTTTCCTAATCAATTCAATGAAAAAAGAATCCACCTTGTTTGGCATCCCCAGTTGGTCTTCAATATATTGCTGTACTTTTTTTTTCTTTCATCACACATATTTCTATAATCAATTATAACATTTGGTTGCCTAATCCCCCTTTTTTTAACTTCCCCAGATGTACACACATACTGGAGGGCAGGAGCCTTGTGCAAACTAAAGCATGACTCAATTTGTAAATGCCTATTGCTTGCCTACTACATTCTTGGTCCTGTTGTCCATGTTGGGTTACTGTGAAGAACAAGGAATACATGGTCCCTGCTCTCAGAGAGGCTACATTATAGCAAAGAGAAACATACAATGAAACTAGCATAACTGCAGAAAATGGCCACTGTTGTAAATAAACACAATGATATAATAGAGCGATGGTGACAGGGCAAGAAGGTGTCGATTTAGATCACCTGATCAGAGGAAGTCTCTTTGAGTTGGTGGCATTTGAGCTAAGATGGAGAAAGAACAGAAGTCAGTCCCTCAAGGAACCAGAGTGTTCCATGCAGAGGGAATAACACATGCAAAGGCACTGAGGTAGACTCAGACTAAGCCTATTAATGGAACAGAAATGAGACCAGTGTGGCTGGCTAGTAGTAGTGTGGCAATGGCGAGGGGGAGGTGTATAGAATGAAGCTAGAGGTGATTGGGGCTTCCATAATGATGAGAGGTTCTTAAGATAGGTTTCCCAGATTTGTCAAATAAAAATAAATGACACCCAGTTAAATTTGAAAGCTACACATTGAATTTCAGACAAAAACAGATAGCTTTTTAGCAGAGGTAGGTCCCAAATATTGCATGGCAGATGCTTATACTAAAAAGTATTTTTTGCTAATCTGAAGTTCTAATTTAACTGGACATCTTGTATTTTATGTGGTAACCCCATTTGAAGACAACATCCCAAATCTGATCAAAGTGTGACAGTGTCCCAGAATCTTGGACCATGTGGCTGTCCCTGGATCATGGAGGAGAATTCAAAGAAATTGGAACAGGCAATTAGTTGAATTATCACTTATTCCCATCTACTTGGGGAAAAAAAAGACATGAGGAAATTGAAAAGTGCATTTATCTCCGGAACATATTAAATAATGATTATTCCAGGCGATTTACTCTCATAATTATGTTAAAACTGAGAGGCCATATGCTTCCCTTAAGGGAGGGACCATATCTAATTGACTTTAGATCTCTTCAACAGCACCCAGCACAGTACCTTGCATATATATAGGTCCTTAGTAAATAAGTGTTCATTCATTAAGAAGAAGGAAAGCCAGTTGAGGATTTCCCTTGCTCTATTCTTATCTCACAGAAAGACACAGATCTTAGGGACTCAAATTGTGATTCTTGAGCTTTTCCTACTCTTCCCACTAGATTATGAAGAAGAAAAAGAGAAGCTTCCTTGCTCTAGGCATAACTGACACTTGTCGGTATTCAGTTCTCTTCTACCTCCAGGTGGAGTTGAATATAAATGAGCCTAGAAGCACCTAGAGGGCAGGGGGTGGTCATCCTTAATCCCAAAGATCCCAGCATATACCCAGGTACACAGTAGTCTGGGCACATAGGACTGTCCTCTGGACACATCGGTTAGGTTATGTCACTCATCTGCTCAAAATCCTCTGATGGCTTTTTCATCCCACTCAGAGCAAAAGTCAAAGTCTATACAATGTCTTCTTATTAGGCCTTGGATGGCTGTAGCTTTAGACTTTCAGGTGAAATTATTTACCCAGGATATTGCTTTATTGGGCTTTTATCAAATAGGATACACATTAGGATATGTAATTTTACCCTTTAAAACCTGAATTTACCAGACCTGATTTCGAACTTTACTACAAAGCTGTGATCACCAAGACAGCATGGTACTGGCACAAAAACAGACACATAGACCAGTGGAACAGAATAGAGAGCCCAGAGATGGACCCACAACTCTATGGTCAAATCATCTTTGACAAAACAGGCAAAAATATCCAGTGGAAAAAAGACAGTCTCTTCAATAAATGGTGCTGGAAAA
>JAPYYJ010003879.1:0-11033 GCA_028533885.1 Nasua narica
GGTGGATTTGTTAATGGGATCAGAATTTAAGCATTTCATGCATAAGTTAGCGCCTGGACATGGATTGCTGGCAAAGCTCGAAGGGTCAGAGGCAGGGCTCCGTGGATCAGTAAGATTACATATTTCTATGATACAGAAGCCTACCATGGGATCAGACAGTGGACTGGCAGACAAAAACAGAATCTGGGTAAATTAGCCTCAAACGCCCAACGGAGGAAGGAATCTTCCCATAGAGCAGTGACTCACTACGGAGTCCAAGATGTTAGGGGTCAAAGCGATTCTTAGTATCATCATTAATCTAAATGGCTCACCATCTGGTGCTCCTGGTTACACAGCTGACACTTAGAGCAAGAGTATGAGAGAAACATTGTTTGAAAGAAAAGCAGAAGCCTCTTCTCTCTGACCCTCATGGGGCCATAAAAGAATAACACGTCCACACGAACAACACAAGCAGCTCCTTGCAGTGGGGGCCACAGTGCTTGTGGATTCTACCAATGTGAGAGGATGCGCAGCGGCATGAGACGGTGTGCTCTGTGCAGACATCCTAGAAATTCAGCAGCAGGGCCCTCCACGCTGCGTGGGTGAGCTGGCCAGCAGCAGTGCTGGACGGCCGCTCGGCAGCGCCCCCCACAGGTGCCAGTGCTGTGGGGGCCCACGGAGGAAGGGATGAGCCTGTGCGGAGGGCAGCCAAGAGGTCTCATCTAAGGCGCACAGGAGATGCCACAGAGAGGCTCCCAAAAGAATCAGAAATTTGAGAGGTGATCAGAAGCTAATAGTGAGACAGGGCCAGAGAAATGCTGACGTGTGATTGTCCTCGTCAAGTTGTCATCTGTGTTCTCACGGAGCTCACAACTGGGAGGGAAACTGAGATATGTCTCACATGGGACAGACACAGAATTCAGACTCTGACAGAGAGCGCCTGACAGCAAGTGGCCCAGTGATTTGAACAGAGACCTGTGAGTTCAAGGAGGGAGAAGACGGGCTGGGCTATAAGGAAAAAAGCAGGATTATAGGTGATCCTGGAAGGCCCCTGAGAGCTTGGATCAGTGGAATTAAGAGGAGAACATACAGAGAAGATGAGCAGAGACACAGAAGCAAACAGACCTTTCTGGCATCAAAAGCAGCCAAAATGACTGAAACTTTAAGGGCAGATGAGGAAGAATTCAAAGGATCAAATAGGAAGAGTGTTCCTTATCACTGTGACTAGGCCTAGACATTGGGCTGTAATTAGAAAATACAACAGAATTTATTTCCTCTCTCTTCTACCGTTGTCAACATGACATTATTGTGTGGAGCACTGGGTGCAGTACATGAATAATGAATCTTGTAGCACTGGAAAAAATAAAATAAAAGTACTTGGAGAAAAAAAATTTAAAAATTATTAAAAAATACTTTTAAAAAAAATCCCTTAATATCAGACTTCTCACAGGTAAAATGGGGATAAAATTCCTTACCCTGGGACTAATAATTCTCTATCCAATCACAGAAATCCCTTGAAATAATTTAGATAAGTGTTTAAGAAAGTGCTCTGTATTTAATAAACTCTTATTAAAATTAAATGCTCTGTATGAAGTAATGATCAGGGACACATGACTTTCATGGGCCCCAAGCACTTTTACCTTCCTAGGCCCATTTTCCATAAAACTAGACTAAAATTTATACTTTATTATTATAGTTTATAAGATGACTCTAAGCTAGTCTGCATTATATTCAATTTTTCTTCAGATCTTAAAAGAAATTTAATTTTTTAATTTAATTTTTAATATTTTTTTTCCATCAGCCAGGCAAGAACAGTACCTACTGTGCCTAATGGAGATCAAATCTGGTAAGGAGCCATTAGATGATTTTGAACCAAAAATTATGATTGAGAAATTGAAGAAAGAAGGTTTAAGACCCCTGCAGATATGTGTTAGGATTTTGGGGATTTCTATACTCTAGGAAGAATGCAGTAGAATCTAAATGCAACGAATGCGTAGGTAAACCAGAGATATCATTTTTCCAGTTAAATCCTTATAAAAGAGGCAGAAGATTCTCTGAAATATGAATTTGGCCTAGAATCAATGACAAACAAAGAGGATAAAAACTTTTCCTAATGTACAGAGAGGACAGATTTGAGATGTCTGAGCAGAGTGTAGGCAGAGCAGGGAGGGATCTAGGGTAAGAGGAACGATGTAGGTAAGAGGAATGGTGACAGATCTCATGCCTATTTCTATTTATTCAGGGAAATCCCCTCCACAAATGGCCTGGAGGAACCACAGCACCGTCACTGAGTTTATTCTCACTGGGCTGTCCGACAACCCCCACATAGAGGTTCTGCTCTTTGTGCTCTTCCTGGGGATTTACCTCCTGACCGTGACGGGGAATCTGATGATGCTGCTGGTGATCAGGACTGATTCCCGCCTCCACACCCCCATGTACTTCTTCCTGAGTAACCTGTCCTTCCTAGACCTCTGCTTCTCTTCAGTCACTGAGCCCAAACTACTGAAGGACCTTCTATCTGAGAAGAAAACTCTCTCAGTAGAGGGCTGCCTGACTCAGGTGTTCTTTGTGTTTATCACTGCAGGGACTGAAGCCTTTCTGCTCTCAGTGATGGCCTACGACCGCTATGCCGCCATCTGCCACCCTCTGCTCTATGGCCAGGTGATGAGCAGCCAGCTCTGTGTGAGGCTGGTTTTCATCTCATGGTGCCTGGCCTCTTTTAATTCAGTCGTGATTTTGCTCTTGGCTCTTAACCTGGACTTCTGTGAGGCCCAAACCATACACCACTACACTTGTGAGCTGCCCTCCCTCTTCCCTCTATCTTGCTCTGATATTTCCATCAATATTGACATCTTGATCTGCTCCATCTTACTGCATGGGCTTGGCACCTTCCTCCCAATCTTCTTCTCCTATGCCCGTATTGTCTCCACCATCCTGAGCATCAGCTCCAGCTCCGGCAGAACCAAGGCCTTCTCTACCTGCTCCTCCCACCTCATTGCAGTGACCTTGTTCTTTGGCTCAGGGTTGATTCGCTACCTTATGCCCACGTCTGGCTCCTCCTTGGATATGCTCTCCTCTTTGCAATATAGTGCAGTCACGCCCTTGCTGAATCCCCTCATCTACAGCCTAAAGAACCAAGAGGTGAAGGCGGCCGTGAAAAGGACACTGGGCAAAATCCTGCACTATTTGAGGTAGTGAGCAAGGACACAGAGTGTGGCAGATGAGTTTGCCTTGCCAACTGCTTGAACTTAAGGTAGAATTCTGGACCACTAACTGGAAGGGAGCCCTCTACCATCCTCTCCCTGGCTATACTGCCAACAAAAAGTAAAATACAAAAAAAAAAGTAAAATACATAAAATTATATCTTGTTTAGCTCCTTAGATATAAAGGCCTATTTTTTCTTCTGCCCCTTCACACCACACTTCCTTCGTAGAGGTCACCGTTAGATGTTGTATCTCCTGAATTAATCAGTAATGTACTTTATTTTGTCATCCTTACTAATTTTGTCTTGTTGATCCACTTTGTTAAAAATTATGCATTTTATTGTCCTTCATAATATTTAGACAATTTTTATTTCTTCTTTATCATTCTAAACTAGTCTTAAATCCGTACTTAGGAAGTTCAACTTTTTTATTATTATTATATTATGTTAGTCACCATACAGTATGTCATTTGTTTTTGATGTAGTGTTCCAAGATTCATTGTTTGCATATAATACCCAGCTCCATGCAATACGTGCTCTCCTTAATACCCACCACCAGGCTAATCCATCCCCCCACCCCTTCCCTCTAAAACCCTCTGTTTCTCAGAGTCCACAATCTCTCACGGTTCACTCCCTCTTCAAATTCTCCCTCTTCATTTTACCCTCCTTCTCCTAATGTCCTCCATGCTATTCCTTATGTTCCACAAGTAAGTGAAACCATGTGATAATTGACTTTCTCTGCTTGACTTATTTCACTCAGCATAATCTCCTCCAGTCCCATCCATGTCGATGCAAAAATTGGATATTCATCCTTTCTGCTGGCTGAGTAATATTCCATTGTGTATATGAACCACATTAAAGTTCAACTTTTAAAACAAAATATGTTGACATCTCCCTCAAAGATTATAAATTTATTTTACTTTAACAATCCCTCCTCCTGGGGCACCTGGGTGGCTGAGTTGTTAAGCATCTGCCTTTGGCTCAGGTCATGATCTCAGGGTCCTGAGATCGAGCCCTGCACCAGGCTCTCTGCTCAGCAGGGAGCCTGCTTTCCCCTCTCTCTGCCTGTCTCTGCCTACTTGTGATCTCTCTCTGTCAAATAAATAAATAAAGTCTTTAAAAAAAAATTAGTCAAAGAATCTAGCACAGTAGTAAAACATGTAGTAAATGCTCAATAAAAATGTGCTGACTGAATGAATATTACTCTCAAATTTATATTGGTACAACCACAGTGATACCTATAAGTCACAAAGAAGATAAAAAGACTGTGAACCTTAACTGCTCAAGTCACAGAACATAAAATACTGTAGAAAATAAGGGAAATTAACAAATTTATAATGATTGTGGAAGACTTTTTTTTCAATGTATTTGTGGGTACTTTTAATCAAATCAATGAGGATAAAATGGACATGCTAACATTTTCATAAAAAAATTTTAAATGCTTTTGGCGAATATTTCTGCTATATCCAATAGTCTTAAGCCAACATGTATTATTAAATAATGGTCTCCAGGAAGAATATTTTCAGAGACATACTACCTATTTGAGACATTTTTTTTAAAATATTTTATTTATTTATTGCCAGAGAGAGAGAGATCACAAGTGGGCAGAGAGGCAGAGAGAGAGGGGGAAGCAGGATCCCCGCCGAGCAGAGAGCCCGATGCGGGGCTCTATCCCAGACCCTGAGACCCTGACGGGACCCTGAGATCATGACCAGAGCCAAAGGCAGAGGCCTTAACCCACTCAGGCGCCCCTGTTTAAGACATTATTATGCATCATCAATAAGATGAACTAATTTTGTTTTTAATTTTTTACTTAAATTCAATTTAGGTAACATATACCGTATTATTAGTTTCAAAGGTAGTCATTCATCATTTGCATATAACACCCAGTGCTGATTACATCACGTGCCCTCCTTAATGCCCATCACCCATTTACCCCATTCCCCGCCCACCTCCCGTCCAGCAACCCTCAGTTTGTTTTCTAGAGTTCAGCCTCACTTATGGTTTGTCTCCATCGCTGTTTTCATCTTATTTTATTTTTCCTTCCCTTCTCTTATGTCCATCTGTTTTGTTTATTAAATTCCACATATAAGTGAAATCATATGGGATTTGTCTTTCTCTGACTGACTTATTTCATTTAACATTATACTCTCTAGTTGCATCCATGTGGTTGCAAATAACAAGATTTCATTATTTTTGATGGCTGAGTAATATCATGGAAGACTTCAATAGAGATTTTAGAGCTCTTAACAAATTAAATAGTCAAAACAGAAGTAATGGCAAGGAAAACAAGGACGATATAATTAACAACAATCTTCTAGTAAGCATATATCTACCCTGCATTATAAAATTTTAAAAGGTCAAGGCTGAGTAAAGTCAGGAATGGATTGACCAGGAAGCAAAAGAGGGAAATTTCTAAGCTGTCAATAAGAAAACTAAAGAATAGAAGAATCCCTCCCTTTTATGGCTGGAGCATGTGACCACCCTGCTTTCTGAAATATCTTGGGACACTATGGTAGCGATGTGAATGAGCCAAAATTTTGTCTTAAACAGACCCTATTTCAAATCCTTGCTCAAACATGTAACATCTGAGTGACCTCAAATAAGTTAATTTCTGTGAGTTTCTTTTATCTCTAAAATAAGTATAATCATATATATCTCCTGTGGATTTTGTAAAGACTCAGTGATACTATGTAGAGACCTAAGCATGTATCTATTATTCCTAGAATGATATATAATCCAAACATATAAATAGACTGAGATTAATTTCCTTTTAGTAAATATTCACCAAGAATATATTGTGGATCCAGGAAATAATAAGTACACATTTTTCCAATGACCACACTTTGCCATGCCCATTGGATAGAGAATCAGTGCTTTGTTGGGATATCTACTATGTAGCATGGATAAGAGACAGATACCAAAGCTGAGAGCCCACTTGGAAGACTGGAATCATGAGAAAGGAGAGGTAGGGATGAAAAATAAAAATATCCTAGCTTTCCAGGAGGATTTTTATTTTTATAATCTAACTGTGGTGAAAGAACTGGAACAATTCACTTAAAAACAATGAGTGATTAACTGTCCAAATGTCCTTAAGATGGAAAACACGTGCTCAAGGAAAAGAAAAGAAAGGAAAGGGAAAGGAAATCAGTCAGCCAAAGCCTGAGGTCGCAAATTGTGTTTATTCGTTCACTGATTCACCCATCAGGCTTCCTGTGAGCATCCAGAATGCTTGGAGTATTGTGCTTTTTGACAGAGGTTTAATACTGAAGGAGGAGAGTGGGCTGTGCTGTTAGGATTGATTCTAGCAAACATGGAATTGACCTAAACTTTTTTTACTGAGATAAAAGACATATCTGCATGGCACTGATCCCTGGTCAGTGTGTGAAATGTACTGATTAATATTTTGCTTTCTATCTATCTGTAGGTCCAAGGTGAGTTTTGAGGTGGCTTACCCCAGTGTGTCAGCATCGTTTATTGATAACAATGAGATTGCTTGTATCTGGTCTCAGCGAGACCTCACAGAGACCTCTGCTGTTGAGGTTGATTACATAGCAAGAATATACCTATGTGATCAACAGGGTACAAGATAGTTCTAGAACCCTTGGGGGCTCCCTGGTTCCAGAGTGTTCCATGTATCCATCAGTGATTCCTGATCTAAGAAGTATGTCCTTCCGTGGCATTGTAGGAAGAGGATAAAGGGAGCCTATGCCAGGTGTCTCTGGATGCCTTGCTGTGGGGTAGCCTTTGGCTGTGAGGTTATCCTTACTTGATGCTGTCGCTATGCTGTGTCCTTCTCTGAAACAACCATAGATTTGTACGCATTGTTATTTGGGGTCCTGTGAGAGTCCTTGAACAAGAACTAACTGCTGCCGTTTGTTCAGTTGGTATGAGAAAGATTAGAAGTCCACTCCCTGACTCATTTTTAACTAAAAATATGGCTAAGGCATTATATAGGTAGAAAAACTATGCTTCTGCTAAAGGAGGTGGAAATGAATCATCGATGCCAGATGGTTGCCAAGTCACCCTTGGTTTGAAGTAGCACATGCTTTGAAAGCAGTTACTGACGATAAATTTTCCAGTGGAATCTGAAGATGATAAAACCTAAGCCTCAGGATCTAGCAAAATGGATTAGCAGGAAACTTCAGACTGACAGCAGGTACTCAGAAATTCGGTTCTATGGTTGCTGCATTCAGCATCAGCAAAAATAAAAGCTCAGAGGGACCCTGGGTGGTTCAGTCAGCTAAGTGTCTAGGCAGACACTTAGGTCTGATCCCAGAGTCCTGAATTGGGCTCTCTACTCCATGGAGAGTCTCCTTCTGCTGCTCTTCCTGCTTGTGTGCACTCTCTCATAAAGAAATAAAATCTTTTTTAAAAATTAAATAAAGCTGTTGCTGGGAATGCAAACTGGTACAACCACTCTGGAAAACAGTATGAAGGTTCTTCAGCTGAAAATAGAACTACCCTATGACCCAGCAATCGCACTACTGGGTATTTACCCTCAAGATACAAATGTAGCGATCCGAAAGGGGCACATGCACCTGAATGTTTATAGCAGCGATGTCCACATTGGCCGAACTATGGAAAGAACCTAGCTGTCCTATAACCGTCCCTCAGAATAATATACTGCTGAAAATATAACTATGAGGACTTGCGCTGGTCATGCAAGCATGCTTAAAGATAACCTTGAGAAAAACATGTACTCTCAGTGGGCCTCCGGTGGAGGGGATGATAAACGTTCTTGAAGCCGAGCAGCTGGGGATGCCTGGCTCGCTCAGGGAGGAACACTGCAACACCGCCTGCTTCCCTTTTTCGTTATCTCCCCTGCCTCCGAGAGAGCTTGCCGATGGGGTTATCCATTTAAGTGCTAAGTGTGCTTACTCTACAACGAATTCCATGCTGTTTGACCAGGCACACCCTTCTCTTCTTGTTTAATCTGTAAGACTTGTGATCAACGTAGGACTCACATTCCTTCTTGTTTACCTACAGTGTATAATCTTCTTCTCCTTTGTTGGTTGTATCTAATAAATATGCGATTAAGGAGTTGTTCAGGATGGCTGTCTTCTCAACTGCCAACCCCTGCTTCCAATCTCTCTTGAAGCTGACTTGTTCGTGCCTCATTCTTCTCCCATGTGCCGTCAGGAAGCAGCAATGTCCATCAACAGATGAATAGATAAAGAAGATGTGGCATATATATATATATACAATGAAATACTATGCAGCCATCAAGAGAAATGAAATCTTGCCATTTGCAACGACATGGATGGAACTAGAGGGTGCTATGCTAAGCGAAATAAGTCAATCAGAGAAAGACAATTATATGATCTCTCTGATATGAAGAATTTGAGAGGCAGGTCAGGGGGTCGTAGGGGGTGGGGGGGAATGAAACAAGATGGGATCAGGAAGGAGACAAACCATAAGAGACCCTTAATCTCACAAAACAAACTGAGGGTGACTGGGGGGTAGGGAGGGTAGGGATAGAGTGGCTGGGTGATGGACATTGGGGAGGGTATGTGCTATGGTAAGTCCTGTGAAATGTGTAAGCCTGGTGATTCAGACATGAACCCTGGGGCAAATAATACATTATATGTTAATTAAAAAAAATCTCAAGATGAAAATAAACAAATAAAAGCTCAGAATCTCCTTTGGTTGAGCTTTGCCCTCTCTGGCCAGGAGGTGGCGCTTCAACCAAAGCAACTTGGGCAGACATCCCTGATAAAATAGCTACATCTGCAAGATCAATTACTATTAAAAGGTGATTCAGGTGGCACAAATTAACAATGGCGGACAAGAAAACATAAAAAGAAGGGATTCGTGAGTGAAAAGAATTTTGATTTTTCAGTGTGTTAAAAGCAGCTCCCTCAAGTTCTGCCCTTGTTGAAATGACTACTGAGAATTTTAGACAACGGGGCAAAGTCCCCAACCTTGACCAGCACTAAGTGGAGGAGCATGTTTGCTCGCTCCTGAGAGAATTTTTGGGCTCACCTTGGATCTTCAAATGGCTGCTACCTTTGTGGAGAAGTTTCGTGCAGCTGCAGCTAGTTTACTAGGAGGGCTCAAGGAAGCCACGTGTCACCTATACCCAGTCTGAGCTCCTGGTTCTAGTATGTTTCACACATGTTGGTGGTTTCTAACCAAGAGAGAAAGTGTGTGCTGTTTGGCTCTGTGGAGAGAAGACAAGTGAGCTCCCTCCAGTCGTCTCCCCTTGCTATGAGGCAGCCTTTGGCTGTGATGCATATCTTTATTTTAAGGCTGTTGTCATATTGTATCCTTTTCCTGCAAATCATAGATTTGTAAGATTTGTCATTTTGGATCCTTGGAGTCTTCTTTATCAATGAAATATGTCTGACCCTGGCCATTAATTTAAAAAAAAAAAATTCTCTTTCCCTCTTGCAGTTTAGTGAGAGCTGAATAGGAAGTATGAGGTCCATAGGCAGGCCGGCATGCTGGCGGGGAAGCTTTCTCATGAGCCATAGGGAGAAGTGATCAGTTGGCCATATAGACCTCTGCAGTGAGGTCTGAATGAGCTAGGATTATTTTGCCCTAAACCCATAACCAAAGAGACCACTGAGAATTTTGAGAAAGAGGAAGAGTAGAAGATATTGGGTTTGGGGAAATTTTATCTGGAGGAAGAAGGCATTATAAGTACTCAAGAACTTGAAGGAAGATCTCACAGGAACTTGGAAGCAAAAGCAATAGATATCTTTCTGAGCACTAAGCAGTGACACTTAATGGATTAGACCATTAAAATGACAGGCAAAATGAAGATAAAGGATAGTTGACCATTAATATATTCAATGTGTTGTATACAAAAATGTACAGAATCAACAGCTTGAACATGTCCCACAGAATGCTAATCCCAAATTCAAATTTCCTGGTTCTCCTGAGCTGAGCGGCAGCTGCAGCCTTCGGGAAGCTGGGCCAGGGAGCTCGGGTCCCAGGGGAGTGCTGTTAGGCGCAGTGTGCACACCTCTCTTCAGCCAGGAGCTGAACGTGGATGTAACATGGGGAGAAGGTGGTGGGACGGGGTTGGGGGGCACAGACTGCCTTCTGTCAGGAGACTGTACCACTTACAGAGCACAACCAGCCAGACTTCGGCCACGATGAGCAAACAAAACACTACAGAGAGAGGTAAACATCAAGCAGCTAATCAAAACAACCCCATAAAAAAAAATTGTGCAAGGAGACAGATGAACCGAAACAACCCCCACAGAGGAAAACACAGGAAGGGCATTTAAAGAGATTCAAATACGGTAAGATAAAAGACATCCCGGAAACGAGAGCTGTAATTTTCTTATTTAAAAACTCGGACTTCTGGGGCGCCTGGGTGGCTCAGTTGGTTGAGCGACTGCCTTCGGCTCAGGTCATGATCCCGGAGTCCCGGGATCGAGTCCCATATCGGACTCCCGGCTCTGTGGGAAATCTGCTTCTCCCTCAGACCTTCTCCCCTCTCATTCTCAGTCTCTCTCTCTCTAATAAATAAATAAAAAATCTTAAAAAAAAAAAAAAACAACAAACTCGGACTTCTGGTTTGGGCTCAGAGATGCAGAGGGCTGGCAAACTATCACTCCTTCTCTTACAATAAGAAAAAAGCGGGACAAATTGAAAGCCAACCACTTATCTTAGCCATCAGAGAACCGACTTGGGCAGATGGCCACACCGAAATCTGGCGAAAAGAGTTGCCTGCAGGGAGATACGAGGTCTGAGCATTTGCTTACTCAGGACTGAAGCTGCTAGTGCCATCTAAACAGGGAAGAATATTAAACTAGAAATGGTGACGGGTTGCTGGAGGCTGAATGGGAGCTGTGTGAGGCCCTGAGGCTCCAGAGGGCTGCACTCATAGGGAAGCTCC